>JAKWBI020000201.1:0-76297 GCA_022664585.2 Zalerion maritima | reverse complement strand
CCCCCCCCCCCCCCCCCCCCCCCCCCCCCCCCCCCCCCCCCCCCCCCCCCCCCCCCCCCCCCCCCCCCCACTTCTGGATGTCCCGCGCACTGCATGCATACTCGGGATGCATGACACTGCAATGCAGCGGCGCACGAAACAACCCGGCCGCAGGGGACACCGTCCGCGTTCGCAGCAGCCGAAACGGGATTTTGTGCTGGCTGGCCAGGCCCACCGGCAGATAAAGGGGAAGAAAGCCTTGCGGGCTGAAAGATGAGGCTGCTTCGTTCGGAATTAGTGCTGGGGACATGTATTTGGGGGTCCCGGGGAGGGAGGGGGGGGGGCACAGCCATCAGACCTGGTTTCCGGTCCGCTTCGCCGGGGCAGGCGAGTGTGGTCTCTCCAGCACCTTCCGGTACCCTGCCTACGTAGGTACATAAGCAAGCTTTTGGCTCTACTCTTCACTGGATCTACACAGCCCCCGACTTCCCCAGATCTCGTGCCGCACCAGAGACGTACACCCGCGACGGCTGCCAATCGAAGGCCCGAGAGGTGACAAAAAGTTTCAAGATCCGGGGTGGGGGCGGGAGGCGTCTAGATCTTTTTCTCTTTTCACCCATTCCGAGACGAGGCACGCCTGTGCTGGTGTTCCATCCCGTGCACACATGCCCCCACTCCCAAGAAGCCCATTTCCAGCGGAAAGAACAGCTCAGGACATCACCACCGGACTCTGAGAGTCTAAGCGTGTCTTGCTGACCAGCCAGCCCTGTTGTGTCTTGTTTCCATTGACCATTCCCCGAGTTGTGCGTGTCTCCCCCCCCCCCCCCCCAGCTAGCCTGGCGTAAATTTCGTGGTATTCCGACTCGCAAAAACTGTGAGCATTCCAAGGCTGGTTCGGAGAGCCCAGGGAGGCTACGTACGGCTAAGTGGTATGAAAATAATAATATCTATGGTTTGCTTATGTGGATTGCCGAATATTTATTACGTTCTCCACGGCTGCGCTATGAATGGTATATGCGGACGCAATATTCTCAGCGCTAAGCTCTTACCTTTAAGAATTATAAGCATATTTTCTCTAGCCAACTTTGCGATGTCCCAATTGCCCCATCCCGCAACCTCCGTGGTCGAGAGTTCTTATATGCACCCAAGCGCCCTGGCGGATCAGCCCGCCAGTATTTACTTCCGTGTTGACCGGCCCGGATGGACTTCAAGAAGCATGTTGACTACCTAGCCCCCAGTCGCCCCGATGACAAGCCCACCCGCAAGTCCTTTCTCCCAAACACGACGTATTTGTCTACGGTGTGAGTCTGGATCGAAACTCGCCTGCCTAGAGGTGAAATAATGGATCAAAGCACTGAAGACATACGTCAAGTATGGCCCTCACCAGTCAAATACAGAGCGAGGGGTCAGTCCCCCACCAGCTGAAGAGCAGGAGAGTAGTGTTAATTTCAGGCAGCAAGAACTGACGTTGAGGCCGAGATAGGCTGTGTTGATATGAGTACTATTAGATACTAGTATTTGTGCTGTAGTATGTAGAGTTTGAATAGTGCTCGCGAAGACCAGCAGCGTATTCAGTTATATACCGCTCAGTTTTATCACCGAAACGCCTTCGCCAGGTAGGTAGAAAGAAAGAAATAAATAAATAAAGAAAAAGCATATATAGATCCTTGCCCCTCAATAGGCAGCCCTAGGCTGGCAAGTAATTAGCATGAAAATATTAGAAAACTCGCTAGAGATGGACTAACAGGCAAATACATGGCACCGTATAATTTCCACTGCCCACAGCTACCCATAGCCTATACCCAACCCGCCCCTCCTCGCCTCCCCTCTCCCGTTCTCCATACAGCTCGCTATTACCCCAGCCCCCCTTACTTCAGCCCAGTGGCCTTGAGCAAATCATGTCTATGCCAAAAACTCCGAATTCTCTTCCCAAACACGTACATGGGCACGCTGAGCAGACAAACCGCGATATGCACCGAGCCGACCCCGTTGAACAGCGGCACGACGGTGTCCGCCTGCACCACCCAGTCGAACGCCTTCCAGGTCAGCGCGAAGCTGAATATGTTCTTGAAGATGATCATGCACGTAAACGCTTCGATCGAGAGGTCGCCTGAAGCGATTTAAAGTTGACTTGGGTTAGTAGGGATATCTTCATTGAGCGTGGGAATAGAAAGGGAGAGAGAGAGGAAGAGCGGCCCCAAAAAAAACACTCACGATATGCATCAACAATATACAAACTGCTCGCCACGGCACCCACCACCATGCCCGCAACCTCGAAGCCAAAAAACATGATGGGCACCTCCACCGGAGTATCCCCCTTGAAAAGCATCTCGCACGCGTACCCAATGCCGTACAGCCCAATCGCACCCAGCACCAGCTGCGGCAAGACCATGACAATCCTGAACTCCGGCTCGTAAACCCCTTTATTCATCCTCGTCATCTTCTTGGCGCTCCAGTCGCTCAAGATGCCAGATATCAGAAACCCAACAATTGCGCCAACAAACGCTCCGGTGTACGCGTACCCGGTTTTTTCTGCGTCCCACCAGAGAGGAGGACCGAGGAACATGGCTCCGAGGATCGCGCCGATGAAAACGGTCCACCCGATCAGGGTGCCCTGGATCAGACACGCCCAGAGGAACGCCGGTTGCACGAAGAGGACCAGAGGTCGCAGCAGGAGTTTCCAGAACGTGTCGTCCGTTTTTCGCCCATTGAACAGCGCCATGCTTTGCACCCAGGAGACCTTTTTGGGGAATTCTTGTTGCTGCTGTGGTCTTTGCGGTTGCGGCTGCGTCCGCGGTTCTTGAGCTTCGGCCGGCGGCGGCGGTGATGGTTGACTTACATTCTGCTCGTAGGGCGGTGGAGGAACATCAGGTACCTGGTCTTTAAGGTGAGAAGAAGGACCGCTGCTATCGCGGCTTGTATCCCTAGCGCCAGAAGCATCAACCATGGTCTCCGAGTCGCCACTATGCTCTTCCCTCTCAATCTCCTGGCCACCATTCCCAACTTTCTCCCTGCCCCCATCCTCCGCACCGCCCGCCGCGGCCAAGTCCAAATTCAACCCCGCCTCCCGCCTGTATGCCGTCTCGGGCACAAAAAGCACAATCAGCACGAGACAAACCGCGCAGAAAATAGCGATAAACCAGAAATTCCACCACCAGCCCAACGTCTCGCTGATCTTCCCGGCTAAAATGGGGGTGAAGAACGCTCCTCCAAAGACAGCCAGGTTCGTAAACGCCATCCTCACGCCCCTCTGGTGCACAAAGTACAAATCTCCCACGGCAGCATTGATCAGACTTTCGAAGGGCGCGCACCCCACCCCTTGGATAGCTCGTGCGCCGATGATGCTCTTGTAATAGGAGGCCTTCTGGGACTTGGCCGGGCCGGTTTCCCCCGGGGTCAAGGAGATGAGGGAGCCCTGGCGGGCGGAAACGCCGCCCCAGATGGAGGAGCCGATGAGGATCAGGGTGCCGAGGATGAAGAGGTGGCGTTTCCCCCATATCCGGCCCGAGGGCACGAAGAAGAACGCGGCTACCCCGCACCCGAGCAGGAAGTATCCCGTCAGGAGCGCCGTGTTCGTGAATGTGGTGCTAAGACCCGTTGAGATTTGTATGGTTTCTGCGGCCAGGACGGGACCGAGGGCGGTCGCAAAGATGGCCGTCATGGAGAGGATGAAGGTGATCAGGTCGCGCTTCCACAGCGGCCAGTTGAGGGGGTCGTTGGGATCGTCGCTGGGTTGCGGGACGAGGATGATGGGATCGGGCCCGCTGGTGTCGCATTTTAGGTGGGTGGTTTGCCGCCCATCATGGGCTATTTGGGGTTGGTTTGGGTCGTCGAAGTAGCGGGTTGTTCCTAGAAAAGGGGAGGGAGTTGGGGGGGAAACTTAGTAAGTATTACTTCTGGGTGCTTGTCGTCGTGAAGATATCGTGGGTTTTGTTGCGCATTCCTAGAGAGGGGGCCAAAATATATTACCAGGAACATGTTCGAGGACCCTATCCTCCAGAACCCCTAGACCCATTTTTGGCCGGTGGTTAAGTTGTACGGACGGGAGTGGTTCGTTGCGATTTCATCGGCAGACTCGGAGGAGCGGTAATAATGGTTATAGCCGTATTCTACAGAGCACACGAAGGCGACAATGGCATCCCAAGTTTAATTGTCCATGAACACACTGAATACGGGGAAATGGTTCGAGCGAGGAGATGGAATAGCCTGACGGTAAACAGGACGGAAGGGAAGGAGGTGGTCGAAGGACTTTTTCCGAACCTCGACCGGCGGCGGGGACGGGGTACGGGTTAAAAGTCCCAAAGGGTGAAGCGGAGGTTGAAGATTTGGCAAACGTGCCGCCTGGTGGAACGTTAGGAATGTGGATGGTGGGAAAAGGCTGAGCCTCTCTGCGTGACGAACAGGGATCTTGCCCTGAAGAATACTGCTGGTCTTTGAGGGTCTTGCCAGCTGATTTAAATGGCTTGCCGGGCGTTCACGGCTGCCCAATACTATGTGCACACAGCGGTGTGCCAGCCAGGGACGAGCTTGTACGCGTCCATTAGTACACTGACATCTCCCCCCCCCCCGTGGCGCCACAATCTGTTGACTCTGACTCTAAACAGATGAAGCCCAACATTCGGACGTGTTACATTACGTCATCTGCTCACCGATACTATGATCTATGATGTCTGTGCGAAGCCTGCCCCCAATTCGATCGCATCTAGGCTGTACCCAAAAGAAAGAGGGGAATATCGTATAGGATTAGACAAACAAGTACATTCTCACCATGTACATCTTACAGAACGCCCTATTCTGACATGCACGAAGATACCGCACAGAACCCCACTGGCGCTCAATGTATGTATATGCGCCCGCTATGCCCTACTGGGAATGAAACTCACTTCATGGGTGCCTGGGTTCTGTCCTGCCTCTGGCACAGAGACATACACACTTCAAGCCTTCGACGTATCATAGCACGGAATTGAGGTTCTACCTACCACACACACACACACATAGGGTTCTCTTTGCACAAACCTTCCGAGTACATAAAGCAGCTCGGCAGGCCAAGCGTCAAGTTGTACATATTTACTACAAGTTCCATGTGCGGTAATTCGGCTCGTACCTGGCCGCGTGTCACAATTCAAATTATATCGAAATTAGTAGCTAGCTTGGATATACATACATATATACATACATACATGTGATTAACTACTTGTAATCTCCAAAGATACTGGGGGTCACATACTGCTGCCCCGTCAAGCAGGGAGAGCTGGACTAGGACTCACACCGAGCCTCAACTCAAATTGTGCGCGACACAACCATCCCAAGGAGAAAACAAAAAGAAGGAATGAAGCCCGCGTGCAAGCTTGGCTGGAAAATCTTATCTGTCAATGATTCTTGTCAGAATGTTTCCTCTATCGAGAGCCTAGAAATCAAAAAAGGGTTGCTACATGATCCTAAATCACTTTCAATCTCCATCGATTTGTGTAAACTTTTTCGTGATCAACAGTCTGGGTTGCCCCAGGTCGCGCGGGACAAGGAGTTGGTGGATGCCCGGACGGTACGTATGGTTTAGAAGCCTTGGTCCATGGATACGGCGGTTGGGACGAACCTGCACATTGATACTCTCTCCGACCTCGCCACCGTCCTGGCTGGGACCATCGGCATTGCCTCCAGCTGTTCCAAAAACTCGCGCGGAGCCCGGCCGGAGGAACCTCTTCGTGGGAAAAGGCGTGGACGCATGGCTACTTCTGCTAACCCCTGCCGCCGTTGTTGTCAGCCCAGAAACAGCACCGCCTACCTCGGAGGTGTAGCGCCTGCTTGAGGCTGGTGTCCTCGATTCTTACCCATCCATAGATCTCGCACCCCTTTCTATGAAAACACCAAGCAACCGAGCCCTCTAGCATACCCGCGCAACATGTCTGCTTCCACCCCGGCGGGAGGGGAGAAACCACAACCCTCTTCATTCATATCGATCAAGCCCGTCCGACCAGCCGTTCCAACGTCGCGGCACCACGGAAGCACACCGGTGCGCCTCCGCTTCCTCTCCCAATGCCCTCGCTACGGGACTATCCATCTATCTCCAGCAACGAGTACCACGTCTATTGGAGATCCCAGCTGGTTGACCGGAGGGGATGGGGATTTGAGCCTCACTCACTCACTCACTCACTCAGTGGGTCACCAGAAGGAAGGAAGGGCGTGGGGGGGGTGGTAGATATGAGCGTACTGTTGATATACCCTACTTTGTGGGCAGGAGTTTCTGCAATAGTTTGTGGGAGGCTTCCTTTGTGATGATTCCATCGATTCTTTTGTCCATACTTCCATTGTGCTTCGCAGTCTCTGATATCTATCTCCGATGATGTTTCCGTGACAAAAAGGACGTATGGTAACACCAACTCTAAACGCTGTACCCTTCCATTTTGTCCTAACCAAATCCCAGGTCCTAACGGGCCAGAAAGAATTCGAAATTGGTCCGGCTAGCTGTTGCTGCCCTACCTTGTAGTTAGATCGTCCGTTCGAAATTTCCCTCCGACCTTTGGCCGTCAGAAAGATAATGCTATTTCCATATTGCTTCTCCCCCTTGCATCTAGTTATGAAATCAATGTATTTACTCCCATTGCAGATAGAACCAGGAGTTTTTATATCAAAACGTTGTTCGTTTTGGCGACTCCTGCGGCAGTGAGATAATACTCATAATATATATACATGAAGTGGCATCCCATCTATGTACGGATGACCCACTGAGCCTTTCCGGCTCAAATACTAGGTATTCCTCCCTTTCCGTACACATTGATGCACATTACAAGTATGATGTACCTTTCATGAAAGGCAGCCATCCAGCCTTCGGTCCTAGCCTCTCCTATGTGGCCATGGGTGTTGTGGCCGATCTGGTCAACGGCGAGGCTAGAAATCGTGGGACTGAGATCATGCCAACCATTTAAGCAGCGATCTTGTTCTCAGTTGCACCAACACCCTTCTTGACGAGCCTGATACCGCCGAAGACCATGACTAGAGCCTCAACACCAAGAATGACACCCAGAGCAACAAGAGCACCTACAACACCCGCAACAGGAACAGAGAGACCACTCTTGCTGTCGTCATCATCATCCTCGGCCGAAGAGCCACCAACGGTGTTGACGTAAGCAGCGCAGCTTCCAGTAGTGTTTCCACAGGCACCACACCATTGCTCATCATTTATGATAGCAAACTTCTGCATCTCGCTCACGAACTTGGTCCACGAGATCTCGCCTTCGTTTAGGCCAAATAGAGGGAAGATCTGGGGCTCATTGCTGGAGGATGCGGTGCCGTTGGCGAAAATGAAGCGCACCTTGACATCCTCCTCGGCGGGCCAGCTGGATTCGCTGACAGGGTCGGCATCGGTGAAAAGCTCGAAAGCCATGGAAGAGGCATATTTGACGATACCCTTAAAGTCGGACGAGGCGGAGGGCAAGTCGGCGAGGCCAAAGAAGGAGAAGAAAGTAGCGTAGGCGCCGAACTGGATTCCGAAGCGAGGCTTTGCGGATGCGGACGAGATGGCGTTGTTGAGGTGGGTGAGAACCTGACCGGCGAGGACCTTGCCAGCGATAGCCCGGATCTCGGAGCTCGCATTATAGGCAAGGTTCCACTCGTGAGTATCGGCCAGAGTCTTTAGTTCCGTCATGGTGGACTCAGTTAGAAGTTCCTCAGAAGAGATGGTCTTGTTGTGGATGAGGGCCACGTTGATGAGATCCCAGACTGTGAAAATGGTTAGATGTAGCTCTTTTACAAGCGAATTTGAGCCAACTTACTAGTATATCCGTTCTTGAAGCTTGCCTCCTCAGCGCCAAAAGTGCCATTGATCACTGGAAGAATGCCCTGGTACAAGTCCTGGGTTTCGCTGTAAAGCTCCTTGTAACTCTCGGAGAAAAAGTACGAGTTTGAGCTAACCAGAGCATTACCACAGCCAGATCCGGATTGGAGCCATTCGTTGTTCTCGGAGTGGTCGTTGGAAGCCGCATCAGTGTTCACTGGGATGTATTGGTAGCCGTCGAAAGGATAAGAGAACTCGGAGCCGTTGGCGAGCTCCTGTACTGCCAGGTCACCAACAGGGGGGTAAAGGCTCTGGAGAAAAGCCTGTGCTGAGATCTGGAGAACGGAGTCGATGGGCGACTGGACAGTGATCTGAGACGGGATGACAATGTCGCTGCTCAGATCGAGGATCTTAGCATCGGCGCCGGACTCAACATAGCGCTGACGGTAGTAGTTTCCGGAGTCGTAGACCTGATCAGCTCCCAGGGCAGTCAAGTTTACTGGCTTGTAAGACTTGGACGTCCTGTCACCATGACGGTGGAGCATATAAACACCAAGAATGGTTTCGGCACTAGCCAGTGGTGCGGTGGCGAGAGCGAACAGGAAGTTCTTCAACGCCATGATGACAAACTTATAAATGAATAGCAGACTACTAGTGTGATGTATAAATGGATGAGACTTGCTTGGAGTGTGTATATAACAGCTCAAGAAACGAACAAGGCCCGGTAATCACAAGACCAAATAGAACAGTCTACTTTAGCCGACCACTAGGGTAGAGGACATAGACCGGATAGGAAGAGTCTCAGAGGAGCGCCGAGAGCAGAGGTGGGAAGGCAGTCGCCTTCTTACTTATAAACTCCCACGACCAAATACCTCATCGAGAAAGTATAACCTTTCCCCTCTGTCTTCCAGAGGCGTTTTGTGTGCCATGCCGCATCTTCCCTAACATCGAGAGTTTGCACCCCACTCGAAGAGGTCGCTGGGAGGACAGCCATTGGCGGCGATAGTGGAGTGGGGAAAAGAAGCTTAGTGAGGGTACCTATGAGTGGCTCCAGTTGGCGTGGATCTTCAGCGAGTGGTTGGGCAATGGATTTCTCGCCTGCAGAAGCCAAGATACCTTAGATGGATTAGATATGCCGTAATTGTATCTCCGTAAATCGGATAGCACGTACCAGTGCAGCATCAAGGCCTGTTGTCCAGGGGTACCAGGGTACCAGCAACCACTTAATGCTATATTCGAGAACCCCAGACAAAAACACCGCGAAGAGTTCTTTGTTCGTTCTTGCAGCAGCCGGAGATGGCAGTCGCCTGAGTGGAGACACTACCTGTCTCCCTCACAGCTTTCATGGCCATAGACAAGAATTCTGGTTCTTCAGAAGCAATAGACGACAACTTGATTGGAGACTTTAGGATCTTTGGGTATGTCCACATGTGAGGAGTCCACACTGTCCATGTTCCGAATGGAACCCATCCTAGGAGGGGCAGTTGCAGGGGCGAGACTTGCATTTGTCAAATACGCCTTTTAGTGAGACACTGAGACAAATTCCTGTCCGTAGTTAAGCACCTGCATATTGATAAGCTCCCCGTACGGTTTAGCCGATTAGTACCTAGCAAGTAGCCTGCGAGTAATTCCCCGTGGGTGTGCCCTGTGGAACGGCGGGATCCGTGGTAGTCGCCGTCGGGTGCTGTCTTGACAAGTGGGAGACGGGAGACGGCACAGTATTACCCATTCGGGCAGCTGGTTGGAGCATGGTTTTTCATTTGTGAGTGTGTAGGGGATTTGGTGTGGGAGCCATAGTCGAATTGTGATATATTCCCGGGCCGAGCACTCTTGAACATGCCGGAGACGGGATTTCCTCGAGGGAGTTGGGCAGAGAATAAAGCTCTATCAGATGTCATGTTTGCCGGGATCAGAGTGGGATCAGAGTGTGCTTTGTGAATTCCTTCAACTACAATTAGTCAGGTCGTGGCATTATCGATAGAAGCAACAGGGGGAGGACAATTGCTAACCCCACCATCTCGGCCCACATTTTCTTTTTATACAACAGGAGCTCTGCACTCAAATGCACTTATTTCTTTGTACCGGGAAGGCATTCATGTGCAGTAGGAATGTCTTGAAATGCTGGAGAAAAATGCCAAGAGTCCAGAATATTCCCGAAGAAGGTTCAAGTGTTTCCATAAAGTCAACTAGCTTGCACATTCTAGATTAGGGGGTGAACGCTCTTGGGGCGCTCACTGAACATGTCGAAGTTGGCTAGGAATGTGGGAACCTTTACAGGTGTCATCCAATGAACGGGTCATAGTCCCTGACAGCAGCTGCCTGGGTGTCGTGATAGCCTAACTCTTTCCCCAAGCTATCAGACGTAAACTCAGACGAAACGACGGACAGTTGTTCTGCGGCTCAAATTTTGAATATATACCTTCAGAAAACTACCAACCCTGGTGCCATCTGCCACCAACAAACCATCATCATTTCCAACTCTCAGCAAACCCATCATCACACACACACACACACACACACACGCACACACGCCATGCCAGCACCAACATCTATCGCCATCACGGCTAGCGCTGTGAAGCGCCTGGTAAAAGAGAGGCAGATGTACGAGAAAGAGCTCGTCGAGCAGGAGAAACGAGTCGAGCATAAGCAAAAGCAATTCGACGAGGAAGGCAACTCGAAGGACGAGAACGCAGAGTACCATCTCAAGCAAGAGGTAAGATGGCCCCCGGCACCGACCTTCCCGTCCAAAGCCATACACGACAAGGCTCTCTGACACACCAACAGAAGGAAGCTCTCAAGCAGACCCAAAACATCTTCCCCGGCCTTGATAGCAAGATCTCAGAAACTGTCGAAAAGCTCAAGACTGAAATTGCTGCTGCCGAGCGGGACGAGAGTACAGCGGACGAGGTTTCAAAAGCTAAGGAGGTGCTGTCCACTTGCGACAAGACGCTCTAATGTAGCTAGGCATCCTTCTGCTTTCTACTCATAGACATTAGCCGTCGTTGGCGATCACTAGGCACCGAAGGATGTGTAAACCAGATAGACGAAGCTATGGTATCGGGTTTGACCATGATTCATAGTGCAGAAATATAATATTCCTATAACCTCCTACCTATGCTATGAAGTTCTAGATCTAATTAATGAGCACAAACGCCGCTGGGTATCAATTCTGGTCGATAAAACCTTGCACCAAAACATTTGGGTTTCGACTTCATTTTTATCATCCTCCTCCCCCGGAATCTTCTTGCCTTCGTGAACTGTTGATGTCGTCCCTGTATTAATTGCACCATGTCTATGCGGTATCCATTTTATCACCAGCACGAGGACTATCGACGGTGATACGCGGTCCGCCCATTTCAACATCCTCTCCCTCCTCGATTTCGCCCTCGTCTTCGCCGTGGTTGGGTGATGCCTCCCGGCTAGCAGCCCTACTGCCGCTCCTAGCGATCTCGCCAACTCTAGAGGGGAGAGGTTTTAGTCCATCCTGTCGGTCGGGATTAGGGGTGTTGGCTCTATTGCTTCGTCCACCAGACGAGTGAGGTCTTGGTGTCTCGCCACCCCGGGACTGCGATTGCGAGTTCCCGGTAACGTCCTGGTTCGGAGATGTGTTGCCGTGGCCGACCTGTCGGGGGGTCTGGCCACCCTGGCTGGCTGTTTCGCCCTCCTCCTCTCCATCCTCCATGCCCTCTCGACGATCAAAATCGTCCTTCTCGTCCCTTATAAGCCGTCGGAGCTGCATTCCTTCCTCTATAATCTTATTGAATTGTTCTCTCCTCTCGCGCCAGGTGACGGCGTAGCTCTCGCTCTCGCTCTCGAGATCCTCGCACTCCTCCTCAAGCTTCTTGAGGTTCACGTGCTGCTCGTCGCGCGGCCTGAGCATTTTGGAGCTGGTGGTCTTGTCGGCTAGTTCGTCGAACTTGCGGCGCTGAGCGAGGGTTGCCTTGGCCTGTTCTAGCTGTACTCGCAGCTCTGCCGTGTTGTCGCGGACGGATTGGGCCTCATCCATGATGCGACCCTTGTCGGCGGCGTATCGTTGGCGCTCACGAACGTTGGCATCCATAAGGAATTGTATCCTCGCAATACTGCTGTCGAACGCGGAGAAGTCGAGGGTAAGTTCTTCCTTCATGGCCGCCGTCTGCTCCATGTTCGGGGTCTGCTTTTCATCGCCGTTCGTGGTGGCAGAGGCCGGGGCTTCGGCATCGGCAGCTCCATCGGGAGGGGGTGTCATAGGGTGGCGGACTCGCTCTTGCACAAGGGCTTTGATGGCATTGACTCTCTTGGTGATGCGTTTGAATGGCTTCTCTTCGACATTCAACAAGCGGATTTTGTGCAGTTCCTTCTCTTCTTCCTCTGTGGGGAACCCCCAAGCTGAGGACGCCATCTTGTCTAAAAAATGGTGTTCGAATAAGGGAATATTATTGGGCGACTTTTTATAATTATTTTCAAATTTGAGGTGGGCTTTTTCTGCCCTCTTTCATAGATTGAAAAGGGGGTGTAGAAGGGGTTCAACTGGCGCTGCGAGAAGTTGTTGTGCCCAGCACCATGTTTACGTTGCGAAGGCTGAGCAATGTTTCGGCAGGCACACATGCCCAGGATTGGCTCCTAGCAGTTGCATGTGGGGCCTGATGCAGCGAAAGATATGTTGGTCCGTGCGCTACATATATTCCAGGGATGGCATGGCCTTGATGGGAAACTGCACTTGTCCATCCATTTACATCTTCCTCTTCAACACCAACCGACCAACAAGCCAACTGCAGCCTTCCAGCCTTCCAAATGTCTCGTGATACCCCATCTTGTTCCCTGTGGCCAGCAACCTTTTCCTGCTCCAAGGACGGTTTGATTTTCTCAAGACAGGTATGCAGAACTCTCGCTTTGGGCTTATGGACTAGGGCTGAACAGTGTGACCCACGTTAGAGTAATCATCTCGACAAAAGGTTACCAACCGCCAAGCTCCTCCGCAATAAAGCTTCGAGTCTGCCATCGTCGTTTTTGATAATCAAAATTTCTAGAAAAGGCCATACAAATGAGGCGCATGCCTGCTGCTTACTTTCGATACCCAAAAACCCGTCTCGCAATATTTCCGCCGCAACCTCAAATATATCTTTCAGAGACCGCACTCTTCCTTTGCGTACAGATCAAGATACACATGATTCCAATATCCCGACACCGATATATTATTCTAGACGCCAGCACGAATTACAAAAAGACCGTAGTCTACACCCTGCCAGCAACCCCGCCCGTTCCCCAACCGCATCAGTTTTTCCATATCTGATGTGGGAAAAATAACAGAGTCGGCTTCACATACAATTAAGCGCAACACACATAACTAACACGAACCACCCCCACCATCCCCAGCTCAACAATAGCCAACCCGAGAAGCTTCACTACCAGCTGCAAAGATGGTGATACGATCTCTTGCTCAGATGGCTGAGGCTGTCGCCGTTAGGTATATTGACGAGGTCTGTGACCTAGGTGGAATTCCGTTTTGGGCTGCGAAGGGCATCCTCGAGCGTATCAGAATTCCAGACCAGCTACGTACGATCGAAGAAAATGACCCCATCTTACGAGAAGACACAAGCTACTTGTGGCATCGCTTTATTGAGCGCGACTTTCGTCAATCAGCAGCGAAGAAACAGTTGAATGTAGTGGATCCTTGCGAGACATGGACCCTGTACTACCGGTACCAGCAAGAGGAAGAAGATGAAATCGCACACGGCCTTGCCAAGCTCAAGCAGGATCTGAAGACTGCCAACCAGAAGGAAAGCACCGCGTTGATGCCGGCAAGACTCGCGCCCAGGGCGGGGAAGACTGGGTACCGCCCCTGGGGTGGCTGCGACAGGCACAGCTTCGGCTCAAAATACGCCGGCAAGACGAAGGGACAGATCGGCCTCGCCAAGGTCATGCAGAAGGCCAAGGACTTCAAACAGGCAAATCGACTTACTGCTAGGTCTATCTACTTTCCACCAACTCGTCTAGGGCAGGCCCCCAAAGGCATGGCCCGCTCACACGAGATTGCCAACCTTCCAGACAGTGTTCCAGTCCTTCGTCCACCTCCCAGAATTCAGCCCACAACAAACCCTGACCAGCTATCGAGGGAGGAAAGGCTACGAAGGGCCAAGGAAGGAAAGGCACCAGAGCCCACACCCGAAGAGGTCAAATCTACCACAAAAACGACACAAGCATCTCCTCCTCCGCCTACTTGCACCAGGCCAGCCGCCGTCAAACGCAACTCCGGCTTGTTAAACTTCTCCCCCGGTGCCAATGCGAATTGCAAGGTCACTCGTGTTCTAGCAAAAAGTGCCACCTCACCACCTCCCCCTTCAGAACGCGACAGGATGCTCTCTAGGGTCCATGTGCAGCCAAGATTCAATGGGAAACCACGACATGCGTCTCCCCCGCTACCCGCCCAGAATTTGGTGCCGCTAGAGGCATCCCCTCCCCAAGCGACGGCTAGGGAACAACAGAGTCCTCCCGCTCGAGGTAAAACTCAGCGAGAGGCCGCTCTCGCGGCTTTCCGACCTCCTCCGGGAAGGAAGAGGCCTGCGGACGCCACGCCCAGCTTCTTGAGGCCGATGAAAAGATCAAGACCTTTGCCCTGACTTTTGCGGTTTCCAACCAACCCGGTTTACTTGGATGAAAATGTCACACGGAACTCTACATTGTATTAATGATGCGTTCCTGGCCATGTTCATTCCTACAGACACACACTACCGAACGGACTGCACCTATAGCTCTAGGGCTTACGGAGTTAGGAGGGAATTTGTTGCGTTCTTTTTGGGGGGGATTTCTCTGCATGCCCTGGTTTTTGGCGGTCCTGGGTGTGATAGCGTTTTTTTAATGCCAATATACACACAGATACCCTTTCTGGTCACGGATGACATCCCGAGGTGCTCGGGTTTATGTAAGACTTATGGTTTATGGCGTGGTTTTCGGGAGGGCATCATCGCAATTTGTTAGTACCCATATCAGATGAAAACAGTAGTCCTATCGAAGTTTACAGGAGACGGAAGAGGGACGAGATGGAGAGGGAATTATCGATGGCACAGGTGTAAAGATAAGGTGGTGGCTTTTTGAATAGACTTGGTATGGAGACTTAAGTTTCATTTGACCAACTTCCGCTACTCACTAGAGGAGTAATAAGATGTATTACATGTATTACATGTATTATTATCATCTTGATTAGAATGATCATCCATACTGGTACACGCAAGGCGCACTCATGTCACCAATACGGCTGTGGGAATATTGTAAATTTGGTCATAGTGGTGTTTCACGTTGTCTTTGTAATGTGTCTATGCTCCCAGCCTGTCTCCGCCTGAAAATGCGAAACCCCCCGGCCCCCACGTACGAATTTATGTACCCTCTCCTCCGACCTAATGAACTCGGAGGGAAGAAAATGGATAGAACTTCTGTAGCGGGGTCATGAAGTGTGTCTGGTACGATCGATCGACGAACCCTGTCGTCCTTCTTCCATCCATCCCTCTCAACCCTGAAGTTTGAAACCCCACACCGTATATTTTGACCACAGTGGTGCTTATCGGTAGCCGGTAGAGTCCTCAATAGACACAATGGGGAAGACGAGAGATAGCGCAGGCAAGAGGCGGAGAGCGTATTTTGGGTAACATGGCGATAAACGAGGTACTATAACGGAGAGGGGCGGCCAAGTAGGTATCTAGTATGTCTAACATCCACCGCCACGCAGAGCGAGAACCAGATGCAGTGTCGAGCCACCTTCTAGTTGGTAGTCGGTCGCTGTTTTGTCGTCGGCCCTGTACAACAGTAACAACACACGAGGACACAGTCAGTAATCTTGTCATATGTACACCCCCATAGCTGGGCAGAATGTATCTTGGTCTCATGGCGAGGGTCATGGGCGTCGGCGTCGGCGTGGGTATGGGGTGAGAGAGTATGGCTGCGGGTACCAGGATGTAGGGATAAAGAGATATATAAGGATGTGGGAATCCGAGGAAGGAGGGACGCACATCTGCTTCCCCGAGTAAATCAACCGTTGTTGCACCGGGGGGATCCCTTCCTTCTCCTCGACGCGCTCCTTGATGGCGGACACCTTGTCGGTCGGCTCGATGTCGAGCTCGATCTCCTTACCGGTCAGTGTGCGAACCCTGTTACGATACAGCGAAAGACGCAGCGGGTTAGTAAAGATGGCTCCTGAGGCAGTGAATGGGAGAGGGCATGAGTGCATGAGGGCAGGGCAAGAGAAAGTGCGGAGCATGCGACAGCCTATAGCTGGACCCCGGTGAGGGTATCGCAAGATTGGTAGATGGGGCAGGCTGGCTGGCGCAAGCAAGCAAGCAAGAGCAGCATCGTGGCGGGGCATGGCTTTGGGATGGAGATGGAGGCGGGGGGGACGTACTTGATGAGCATTTTGGCGACTTCTGTTATAGGTTCTCTAGCTTGTCGAGAGGTATGTTGTGGAATATTTTGTATATGCGATCAGGAGAAGAGGACCGTGGGTATTCGTTGGTGTATGCGAAGCTAATTTGGAGGGCAGTACCTTTTCTCAGTCCTACGTATTATCGCGGGCGCGGATAACGGACGGGTATAGGGAGCTTATACTACAATGAAGTAATTGGTGGTGGTGGTGGGGTTGACGGCGGCGCAGCGTATAGCGGGCAGGAAGGTTGCAGA
Organism: Zalerion maritima; assembly: GCA_022664585.2. Classification (NCBI taxonomy): domain Eukaryota; kingdom Fungi; phylum Ascomycota; class Sordariomycetes; order Lulworthiales; family Lulworthiaceae; genus Zalerion; species Zalerion maritima. Next base: position 59,901 of record JAKWBI020000201.1, on the reverse strand, counting down.
AAGGTGGGGCAGCTTTATAATTGGTGTACAGAAATCGCCCCGGTCAACTCTTATGGAAGGGTCCAAGAATTTGAAAACCCCGATGGTGAGCAGTGGTTAACGCAAAGGGTCTCCATCCATAGCGGCCAGTTTCTCTTCTATACCAGCCAATGTTTGCTGTCTAGGCAATCATTTGTTTTTCTCGAAATCGAACCTGATGTGATAGGATTTTTTATGTACCCCAGTCATCACATGTGTACTATCCATGTATACTGTGCCTGCTCTGTCCTAGCCTAGTATCATGTTCATTCCAAGAAACTGTTTTTGGTGTGTCTAGTCACTTGTTGCCTACCAAGTCGTGAAGTTTCTTTGCACTTTCGGCTGCCTGGAACTCGTCCAGTCCCCAAGAATACAAGTAGAATGTACAGGAGACTTTTCATTTCATGAAGCCCGCCGAGTTTTGTTTCATAATACATATACAGGAGTCCCGTCGGTTAAACGCCGAGGAATCAAGTGCTAAGATCGTAGAGATACAGCGGAGAGCTTTTTGGTTCATTCCCATTCAATCCACCCATCAAAAGTGATGATGTTGCAGGAATCACCTAATTTTCGCCCTTCTCTGGCCATCAATCATGGCATCAGGGGATAGGAATTTTACTTCTTGCTGCTCTCCTCAAACACATTTAGGCCGAGACCCTCAGAGTCGAGAAGCAGTCTGTTGCGTCCACCGTCCTGTACTAAGCCAGCCACTGCCCTGGCGTTCTCCAGTTTCTTCAGGTCGAGGTATGCGGCATTCTTCTTGATGGCCTCACCAATAAGTTCTGCGGAGCGAGCCTCACCCTGTGCCTTGATAACCATTGCCTGCTTCTCTTGCCTCGCCTTGTCGACCACGAATGCCGCTCGTTGTGCCTCTTGCTGTGCAACCTGCTTAGCTTCAACTGCTGCCGTGAATTCGGGGGAGAATGCTAGATGCTGTGGACATAATTAGTTTCCTCGTCCCAAAGGAGGTTCTCTGAGCCAACAGAGCTTACCGTCAAAGATACATCGTCTAGCAAGATGTTAAACCTTGCAGCTCTCCTTGACAGAGCTTCCCTCACCAGTCTGGCAACCATTTCTCTTTGGGTGATTAGTTGGGAGGCATTGAACTGCGCAACAACGGACTTCAGGACCTCGTTGACAATGCTGGGTAGGACTCGCTCGTCAAAGTCAGTTCCGAGGGTACGGTAGATCTGAGGCAGGGCCTGGACTTCGGGGCGGGAGAGCACACGACAGGTAATGTTGACCATCTGCAAGTCCTTGGTACCGGTGAGGGAGGAGACGTTTCTCGGCTTTGCACGAACATCATAGATGACTGGGGACTCAAACCAAGGGAGCACGAAGTGAGTTCCTATAAATCAAAGGCAGAATCATCGGGTTAGCAAACTGTAGCTCTTGCAGCTTCCATAGCTGTCAAACTAGACCATCCTTTCAAGGCAGACTAGAACCATCCTCAAAATTCCATACCTTCAGCGTAGATATCCTTGCTCACACCGCTTACTCTCCTGTACTTGATTGCACGGTGGCCACCGTCCACGTTGAACAGCGAATTCTGGAGCAACAAACCACCACTGACGAGGCCGACGAGTCCGATGACGCCGGCAATAGACCCGCGAGGCGGCCGGGGAGGCCTTCCCTTCTGCACGTTACGGATCGTGCTTCGCACATATTCCTCCATTCGTTCGCGACTCATCTTAATAGCATTCAAAAACCGGCGTTGCTCGAAGAAATCGAAGTCGAAGTGGTGTGGTTTGGTGGTTGTGAGAGCTGCGATTTCACAAAAGACCTGATGAAGGCTGCAAAGTCAATCATCAAATGGTGCAGTGGGGAGAGCACCAACTTTCGGCTTTAGTTTATGCCGCCTGGGAAGGGACGTGGCAAAATAAATATCTCCCCACTTCACACTTTCCCCTTTGCCGGGAGCATTTACTTTTCTCATCCCTCTGCCAATCGCCTGTGGCAGTCGGGGCGCTTGGACTATGGGACTGGCAGTTGTTGCTGCCGCCAGAAAGTCGGCCTTGTCTTTTTCCGGTGGGGCCAAGGGCCCGGAACTTGAAGGTCACGGTCTCAGCTCGCGGCAGGCAACTTAATAAGTTTCCTGCCCTTAAGGTCCAAGTTTCCTTCACATGGAATGCGACTAGCTGGACTTCTCAATATCATCACCACGAAAGGCATTGAACTCGCTTGGCTTGCTCAACCTTGCTTCCCTCTCTGGTTTTGTCTCCCTCATCCACGGATTTTTCTGGGACGCGCGCAAACGAATCAACTCCTTCCCGACGCCACCAGCAATCCTCCAAAATGTCGAAACCACCTTCTAAAGTCGTGTTTGTGGGAAACATTCCATATGGTTGGTTTCCCCAATTTTGTCTTATCTGCCTCTAAAACCAAAATTTCCGTTTTTCTTACACAGAACCAACCCTTGAGCAGGCCTCTCCGAAGAACAAATCAGTGAAATCTTCTCGAGCGCCGGACGTGTCTTGAACTTTCGCCTGGTATACGACAAGGAAACGGGCAGGCCAAAGGGATTCGGATTCGCAGAATATCCTGATACAGGTAAGGATACCCATACTAGAAAATTCCATAAGGCGAAATATCTAACCTCTCTCCTTTCCTCCCGAGTAGACTCTGCTGCGTCCGCCGTGCGAAACCTCAACGATCACGAAATCATGGGCCGAAAGTTACGTGTTGATTTCAGTAATGATGGAGGGGACGATGAGACCTCCAACAACAACCACGTGCGTTTTCCCTCCACTTCTGCTCTACCACCGCCCTCCTTTACTCTTCCAACCAATATCGTTCTATATAGTCCGGCCCTTCATCCTACCCACCTGCAAATGGCGCGGTACAGCCTCCCCCCTTGGTCTCGGCCCCGATTTCCGGCACTGGCTCCGGCACTGGCTCCGGCACACTACCACCATTACCAGCAGGAATCCCCCTACCGGCCGGCCTCACATGTACAGACGCCATCTCGCGAACTCTGAACACCCTCCCGCCCGCACAGCTCCTAGACATCCTCCGCGAGATGAAGACAATGGCGACCCACGAGCCCCAACGCGCAGCCGAACTCCTCGCCCAGGCCCCCCAGCTCACGTACGCCGTCTTCCAGTCCATGCTACTCCTAGGGCTCGTGTCCCCCGACGCAATCAACTCGGTCCTAGAGGGTGCTCCCCAACCTCCTTCGTCAGCAACCCCCGCACAAGACGGATACCCTCCTCCTTCCGCTTCCGCGACGCCCGCGAATAATCCCGTGGGAGGTCCTCCCGGTGGTAGCGGTGGAGCTACACTGGGCGGCCAAGATCTATCAGACAACCCCGAGGCCCTTATGAAGGCCGTCATGGAACTTCCCCAGGAGACAATAGACATGCTCCCCGAGGAGGAAAGGAACCAGATTATGCAGCTCCGCCATACCTACCTGTCGCAGGCGCACTAGGAACCCCACTACATAGACGTTTCCCGGAAGTACCCGGACGTGGTGGGCAAGCATTTGCGAGACTTTCTACCCACCGTTCCGAGGGCGAAGGAAGCCTTGGAATTTCACATGGATTTAAGTCCGCAGTCTCCCCCGCCAATGAAGTTTGTTGTTGATGAAGAAGCGCAACGGGAGTGGGATTTGCTTACACCTGGTTTACTTCATAGATACCAGGATGCAACACCAGATTTCGAAGGCAACGAGTAGGAAGAGATGAAAAAGGATACGGTTCACTTCATAATACCCAGCGTTTATATTTACGGTCTTTCTCTCTGCTTAAGAACTGTGGGTCACATCCTGGTTTTGTTTTATGGGAATGGGGCGTTCATGGGTTTCCAAATCAGCACTTCGGTCCCAACCTCTCGTATAAAGCTCGGGTCAACCTCCAGGTAGCGAATAGTAGATAGTTGAGACAGCATTCAAAGTGCATGCAAAACAGCAGTTCAGTTCGATTCAAGTGATTATTCATTGTTAAGACCCATCTTTCCACATAATGCTTGATTCCGATCTTTCGTCTCGGCCCCCACGACGCCAATAGCAGTACCATTTTCTATAATGCAGACCCAACCACGCTAAAATCAAGGGTATGCTGGCACCGCGTCTTCTATATCCCCCGAAATTATCTCCATGCGGAGCGCTAGTTTTCCTCCTCGTCATCCTCATCAATGACCTGTCTCCTCCTATGCCTCGCATGTTCAGGTGGCGCATCGTCATCATCAGCTTCGCCCTCGGCATCCTCTTCAGACTCGGCGGTCCTTTGCCTCTTCCGTCTTGGCCTCCTCTCTTCTTCCTCGTCATCAAGGATATCTTCCTCCTCTTCATCCTCGTCCTCGCTGATCTCCTCGTCACTCCTAGCCAAGAACCCATCATCGTAGTCGTAGTTATCGCCACGCCGCATCGCTCCCGGCTCGTCGTCCGAGTCATACTCTGGACGATACCTCTTTTGTTTTCCGTCTCCGGGTACGCCTCTCTTCCTCGAACCGCCGATGCCTCCCTTTCCGCGACCGCCTCCTCGTTCGAGATCGTCGACCGAAAGACCACCTCCGCCGGCGTAGCGTGAGCCGTACCCACCTTGTCTCGCCTGCGCGCTCTCCCTTCTTCGCTGCGCCTTTGCGCGTTCGCGCTCCGCGAGCTCTGCCGCACGCTTCATCCCCTCCGGATCCAACTGGGTGAGCTTGAGCGCTTCGGCATCGACCGTGGGGCCCAGGCGAGCCGCCCTCTCCTTAGCCATGCGACTTTTAAACGCCGCAATCCCATCATCCTCCACCAGCTGGTTGGGCTTCACCATGAACTGCTCCGTGACGTGCCCCACTGTGACCAAGATGTTGGTGCTCAAGTGCGCGGCGGCGGCGTAGTAGTGCGCGTCCTTCAGTTGGTCGTAAGGCCCGTTGGGCTGGGGCGCGAGGTACTTGCGCTGAATCTCGAATTGCTCGTCTCCTATCGAGAGGGTGACGGAGCCGTCAGACCAACGGTGTATGAGCGCGTTGGATTCAAGCTCGCCTGTGGACGGGTTCACTCGGCACCGTACGACGGGTTTAGGGCGGGCGTTGCGCGCGTTTTCGACATCCCATTCGGTGGGCTCAAAAGTGGACGGGTCGTACTGTTGGGGGTTTATCTTTATGAATTGAGGGACGCGAAAGGATCGGAACTGTCGGTTCGTCCCAAAGTTGCATCAGTGTCAGAATGTGAAATAAATGAGATACGATTCATGGGTTCAGGTGCGACTGGCGTCTCTGCATACCTCACCGTCGTCTGCGCGTGGAAGCTTGTGTCTGTATAGCGTCAAGTCCATGAAGATCTTTTGCTGCTCTTCTTCTCTCTGATCCTCGGAGGCGTATCTCCTGCTTGCTCTCTCCTCCGGCTCCTCGTCTAGGTCTGAGGCTAATCCATCGCTTTCGATTTGGTCTTTCGGGGAAGTAGCCTCATTCTGGCTGACATCGTCATCGCCGCCGAACAGGTCATCACCTGCCTCGCTGCCCATGTCAATGGGATCCTCGACATCAGACATAGTGGACAGCAATGCTGAGAGTCAGATTGGGTTCCAAGTGTTTTGGGGACTTGAGATTGGTTCCGTGTAGGGAGAGGGAGACTCGGGAATACACCTTAGGGGCTAAGGAAGTTGATAGACCGTTTTGTGGTTTCCAGAGCTGAGAGTGAAGATGTGCTGAGAAGATGCAGTTGCTATTCAAGTTGCTATTATTACCTTCTACACCCGTGGCTAGCAAACGCGCCTGCCAAGCCCAGAAAAAGTGATGGCAGGCAGTCTTATCGCTTGCACGTGAGGATAAAAACTTACGGTGCTGGAGGGGTGGTAACTGGTACCATGCTGGTCCGAGCGTTTGGCTAATCGATAGCACTGTCACCAAGAGCGCTAGTCCAAAAGGGAATGGCGTATCCAATTGAGCTGGCGTGGCTGGAGAGCAGCCTTCAGCAGCACCAACACCATAAGCTTAACCCTTATTTGTATACTTTGTCACAGCTTCTGGCACCACATCCCAAAACCACCGCATCTTTACACACCGCGCTTTTCCCCTTCCAAAAACCCTATCTTCGAGTACACCAAAATCGGGAGCTGAAACATCACCGGCAGCTGGTTGCATTGCGGTCAGGTATTAATTGTTAAGAGCCACTGACATACTTAACAGCCACCACCTGGACTAGACCGCTGCCGCCGTGTTAGAGCGCCTCCCTTGGGAACTAACAAGCATAAGCCGGCTGGCCGTGTGTGTCAAGTTGTACCTGACAAGAAACAGAAGAGCAACGTACCCTGGTCAAGCGTACACCGTTACCACTTTGTCCGCCCACATCTATTCAGCAGTAGACCCAGCCAACCAGTCAAGAGTCCTGCCACCTGCGCATTACTGCCCCATCCTTTTTGTAACTGGGAACGAGACATCCATTCGATTTGACCGTTTTCTTGCGTCCACCAGGTGCTAGCCTACTTGGTCCGAGCATTACTTCCCATTCACTATTGGGCAGAAAGAACTTCCCAGGACTGTAACTAAGAAAGAAAAGCGGCTGCTACGTGAGGAGTACCTTTTGCTCCTCTTTACTTTATCGTTCACACCCCCCGCCTCATCTCGACTTTGAATCTTTCTTGTCCCCTTCCCTTTTTCTTCTTCCGACAATGTCAAACCTCTTTTCAGGAATGTAAGTACATTATTCCTATCCTTCTAACTTACCCCCCATTTGCTCCCATGAATTATTTTATCTGTTACCCCATGCACATCTATCATCAAGTTCGGTCTAGAATCTCAGAAAGGACCGTCTGGGAAGCATGAACAATCGATAAGTATGGATGGAAGATAAGGAACAATGTTTTATCCAGGGGTGGTGGTTAGTGACCTTTTTGGGATATGGTCTGGCTAGGTGGTGGTAAATCAGTGGTGTGAGCTGGTTGGAATTGGCTTTAATATGTGAGGGGTGATGGTCGAGGTCATGCTGCGGGGAAGAAAGTATGCTGCTCTCATGCGCGATGCTGCTCCAGGTTGTTTGCTGGTCATTTCCTGTGCTTGGCCGCCTGATAGTCGCGCTTATACTCGATTATCCCCTCGACTATAATCTCGACCACTCAACCTCAGCCATTGCCCGAAACCAGTCTTACCCCCACCGAACCATCCGAACACTTTACACAACTTTCATACCCTCGCGATGTCATGTCTGCGGCTTCCCCAGCTTAGGCGGGTCCAGAATGTTCTGCCCATCTTTATCGCAAATTATTTGCCCCTGCCTCAAACTCTCTCCAATCTTCTTTACTTCAACCTCTTCCTCCCAAACACGAACACCATCAACGAAGTACTATATCCTATCCTTTTACTACGTGATCAACCCCATGGCTTCTACCTTTCGCAATAGCAAGCAATGCCTTAGCCTCTGCTATAGTTAGCAATTCTATTCCACTAGGAGCCTTTGCATTTCCTACCTTTGTCAGGTTTTCCAAAGCGGAGTTGCTCTCGACCTGAACACCAAAGCTACCCGGGTAATTTAATCTCCTGGCACCTTTCCGCTACTTGGAAATCTGCCATTATAACCAAAATCTCCTTATCTGTGATCCGCACGACAAAGGAAGTGGCGAAATTTGACAGCGGCTAATACTAACAATCCCGTCTAGAAATGCTAGATTTCGTGGAACTGCGGCCACGAAACCAGTACAAGGACCTAACCGTAGTCCAACGCCTTCAAACGGTAATCCCGAGTCACCCACTACCATACCGCCCATACCACAAGGAAACAGTTCATCGCCAAACCTAGCACCCAAAGTACCCCCTCTACCCAACTCCCCATCATTCTCACAATCCATCGGGTCTATTGGAGTCGAAGATTCGAGTGGCACCATGGCGAGCGCAGACGACATTCTCAACTCTTATCACCTTCCACGACCCCTACCCATGTGGCTCAACCAGTCATACGCCAAACATATTGTCAAGGGAAATTTCATGACTCTCAGCGCTCGGCCAAAGACAGTCGAGCAGGGCGAATGGATCGCTCACCAAGGTATGTCGGCTTAGCCCATGTCGTCTATAAAGACTAGAATTGCGATGAGTTGCTAACGAGCTCGCAGTGGTGGAACATTACCGTAACCTATGGAATTTTGTCCGAGTTGTTCACGAGAAAGAGGATGACGGCATCGCTATTTGCAACTCCAACACATGCCCTCGCATGTCTGCCGGGATGTAAGTCTCACTCCATTCACCTGCCAACTCCTCATGCAATAGCTAATTAATGCCTTATTTGATTAGGAACCACTCGTTCACTTGGCTGAACGCAAGGGACGAGCCAGTCGAGCTTCCGGCACACGAATATATGGCCCTTATGCAGCGCTGGATCTCTGGCAAGATCGATGACACCAACATCTTTCCCACTGATGCTTCAGGCGTCTCTTTCGCGCACAACCCCCAAATCACTACGCAGACGACGCCTGCCTCTGGTGGCAGCGGCGACTGGGTCGGCCGGAGTAGCGGGTTCCCCCAACGTTTCCTAAAGGTCTGTAGTTCAATCTTCCGCCAAATTTTCCGCGTCTACGCCCATCTCTACTGGGCCCACTTCATCGAGCCCTTCTACCACCTCAACCTGGAGAAACAACTTAACAGCTGTTTCAGCCACTTTGTCCTCACCGCCACTGCACTGGACATGGTCCAAGCCCAGGAACTGGAGCCCATGCAGCCGCTTATAGATCTCTGGGCCGCGAACGGCACGTTTCCTCCCGAATCCAAGGCCTACGAGTTTGCGAACCTCAAGGCGGGCGAAAGGCTTCTACAGCTGAGCGGTTCTTCTTAGGAAATCAAGCAGGTCGGGTTTCTCATGGGCCAGGCGGCAGAGCGTCGTTATCCGAACGTTTTCAAGTCTCCTCAGAACTGTATCTCCCGATAAAGCCATTTCTAGCTGTACGTGTAACCCTTGCCGTACACTCTTGTATCCCCTCCCTGTCCTCGGATGAAGTCGCGCAAGTAAATGAAGAGATACCACGGTCCGTCTTTGGAGATTTCCTAGAGGTGATTGCCGAGGACGAGCCAGGATTTAATGTTCTATAGCTTTTGCTATTTTACTGTAATCATGGTCATGGTTTTCGAGCAGCGCAAGGAGGCAAAAGAGACTAGGCAGACGGCATTGTAATGGATGGTGGTTGCTTTTTTTTCTATGGTAGATGAATATATAATCCCCGGTATAAAGATGCTGAAAAGAATGCGAGCGATGTTTTTCTTGGCTTTGAGAGAAGATGAGAGGGCAGAGTGCAAGAAACGCGTATCCCTTTTTTCATTGTACAAGCTTGGGCATTTATTTCTTTACGGGCAGCAAATACAAGCAAGCCTTGACACAAATCATCCCTGTCCCTCCTTCAAATTGTGAATAGACGAGGGGTTCGTTTATCTTGCTCTTAAAGTTGGCTACCTGCCCAAGTAGAGAGGTTTCCGTCCCAGCGTTAGGAACCGTTCAGCCACCCGTCTACGACAGCTTACTCTCTATTCCGCCCACTCACCACATTACACATTAACTAGACATTCTACTGAGCCACCTCGCTAATCTTGTACTCGACCACTACAGGCTTTCCTGCCTCGAGGATGAACCTTCCTGATGCGACGTAGACCTTGTGTTCCATCCCCTTCAGGGCGGCACTACCAGTTTCGAAGGTCACATGTGTGACTGATGGTCCGAGGTGGTTGAGTTAGCCAGTTGGATCGAGTCCTAGGTCTCTACGCAAGATAGGATTGGGTGCCAATGACATTTCTGATGATGAGGAGTAAGAGCTGCCGAGTAGCCGTAACCTGACAACGGCTGCATTTGATCCAATTCTTGAAAGCATCACCAGCAAACAAAATATAATTAAACACTCAAATAATGCACTTACAAGCTTCCCCAAAACCCGTAGTCGCCGCATCGGGGGCACCACCGAGAACTTTTCCAGCCGGGCCCGTGGTGTCGATCGTGCCCGCATAGGAGAATTTGATGACGCCGTCGGTCTTTGAGTCCTTGAGTACGCTGTCGACCTGCAGGCGGACGTGCTTCTGGTCCGGGTCCTGGCGGATGTAGTCGCTGCCGTGAACGAAGACTGCGTCGACCGGGATGGAGTAACCCGGCTCGGAGCGGATGAAGCCTTCGTTCTCGCGGATTTTCACGTGGAAGAGGGCGTTCCCGCGGCTCAAGGGGCCGACGATAGTGGGGGCGTCGATGATGACCTATTGGCTATGTTATTTGGGGTGAATGACGAGACGGGTTTTGTAAGATGGGCGGTGGTATGTATAGATATTACGCATGAGAGGATAGAATAAAGGAGCAGAGTATGAGGAAGAGGGGATTCACATGTGTAAACAGACGGCACCTATAATTCAGGAAGCTATCGACGACTTACATGAGCAGTAAAAGCAGGGATGAGTTTTGCGAATCCGGACATGGTTGCTGAGCTTGAAGGAATAGAAGAAGACGATTGGTACTCGAGGATGTTGGGACAGATCTGGACCGCAAGGCTGTAATACAAAGTATAAAGGAGCTAGGCTGTGATAATGATGTAGAGAACGTTGGGGGATGAGACGACTATATAGTCGAAAGTAGCATTCGATTTATGGTGCTGGCTCTGGCGCCGACGCTTGAGTCCAACGCCATTCGCACCATCACATCAGGCAGTTGTTTTTTGCGAGCACCATGATTCCGGGACTCCGCACTATCCCCGCTTTCCCTCTAGACCAAGTGTACAAATTCCATGCACAAAAGCGGTGGTGTGTTTGAGTAGGGATACACCCAAGTGGCCGCCTCGGGACAACTCGACCCTTTCGAACTCTATCATAGTTGTCGGGAAGGAGTCGTGAGGAGAAGGGGGAATGATGCGCCTGCAGCGCGCGCTGCGTGCGGGGAAATGTGGGACTTTGTGCGGGCCGTGTCCTCGTTGGAGGATAAGTTAGATCTAGGATGGGATAGGTTCGTACGGATTGGATGGGTGAGAATATGCAGGTGCAAGTCAACGACACACGCCAAACACAGAACCCACGTTGTTCGGCATGTAGCAGAGTTTGGCTATGGCTGGAAACTAGGGAGCTATTACCGCTAGCAGTACTTCTAAGGAGCAAGTCACGGTAGATAGCTGCAGTAGAAGCTCGAATGAACCGAGCTCGGCCAGGTGGATCGGTGGTAGCCCTCCGCTATTAGATTATCATGGAGCAGGTGGAGCGAATAGCTTGTCCGTGTGGATGGTGCTTCCTTTGGCCCTAAGAGGGGCATAATGACGGTTTCGGCGGCTCTTTTCTCGACTTCCAAGCCAACAACGGTAGAAACAACAGAAAAAGACGCCTGTAGAGTAGTATAATACCGTCGTCGGCCTGTTTTTTCCCCACTTCTCCCTGAAGCGGGGCGCCACAGTGGACCTCAACGGTCGAAATAATACCCCGAACGAGACTATTCGGAACACAGTGCGCAAGCGTAGGGCGGATATAGGCGATGCAGTGAATCTTTTGAAGGTCTAAGAAGAGGTCCAGAGTCATTTTCAAGACCTTTTCGGGACCAGTCTTCGCGCGGCTGTCTCCGACATAAGACAAGCACATCCATCGCCTCTGGGGTTTATTTTCTCGTCTCAGCGCTCGGTATTTCGAGCTGCAGCTTCCCCTGGCATGACGTATATTCCAAATGGGTCTCCGATGTTCCTCATCAAGCATCAGACAGTTGCAACTGCAAACTTCAAAGAGTGGTGGTGATTGCCTCCGAACCGAGAACAGATTCGTAGGCGTCCAAAAAGAGTTGGCATGGTGGGGCTTGCGACTAGCCAATCACAGGGTGGAATGAAACACCCCTGTTCTGGGCGGCTCCGGTCCAATTGACTGCTGGCATCACCACACCAGGGATTTATTCTCTCTTCCACCACAGCCTTGATAGCAGTCGCAGGCCTCCCAAAACCGCAACATCCCACGTGCCCACGTCACCCAGAATTTCTTTAATGCCTCCTTTCTAATCGGTTGCTATGCAGCTTGATTGCTAGAGACGACGCATACGGAATCTTCGCTTAAATCATACCTGTGGTCTCCGTGTCCACACAGCTCCAAAACCATGATCTAGTGACATTGCGAAACAGCAGTCTGGTCTCGAGCTGCACTAGCTGGTACCGTTCTGCCGATAACAGATACTGACTTTCGCCACCACCCGCGATACCATCCGCTGCAGCTGCGGCCGGAGTCCCATCTGTGACGGTGACATATTTCCACCATCTCGCGTCTTGTGTCTCCCCTCCTTTGCATATTCTATCCGCGATGGAGTCTGATAACTCTGCCGGACCTTCTTCTCCACCATTGAGAAGAAAGTCCCTAAAGGCCGGTAAGAAGAAGCGCCAGAGGAGAAAATCATTCGCTCCTCCAATGGACGAACGCCGCGAGGGAGACGATGCCCCCCCAATTGTACCTGCCCAAGACCCCACGCCGAAACCGAATCGTAACAACAACTTCTACAGCCCGCACGGAAGGAACATTAGCAATACCAGTATCGATAGTGAGGCCTTGCTAGACCATCGGTTAGTCTCCCTCCATGGCTTTCCTCCGCTCCGCTGTCGCCCCTAGCTGGGGCTTTGACACATGATGTCGTGAATGTAGTGCAAGATCAAAATACTCACGTCCTTCAAACAGAGAGCGGCCACAATTCCTCCGGCCGCGTCGCGCTTCAACAGTCGGCCTCACCTCGTATCGCAATTCCCCGGCCTTCCATACTTCCCAGAGTGCCAGCAAGCTACCAACGCTTCGGAGGGTTCCCGCCGAGAGCGACCACGAGGACGAATACGAGCCGGACGTGATGGACGAAAACTCTCCTCTCCTCACGTCCGAGCTACGCAAGCGAGGCTCCAACCCAAACCTTAGAACAAGCATATATGGCGGAAGGGAAGGGACCGCATCTGGGTTTAGGAGCAGGCGGGATTCCCAGAGCTCATCGCAGAGCAAGAGGTCCAAAAAGCGCAGCCTCTTGTCTCCGTTTGGCGCGGGCGAACCGTACAATGTCAACTATCCACCCTCCATGCCCGGGACACCCCCCAATGAGGCATCTTCCAGGGTCCTCGACTTGAGCATGAGCTATGGTGACGCCATGCTGCGGGAAGAGATTGGTGGTCCTGGGTCTCCTTCGATTTCCGTTCCCTTGGAAGAGGAGATACTACCTCCTGGCTTCGGGGGTCGGAGAGGGACAGTGGCTCTCCAAGCGGAGGAGGACGTTTGTTTCCCCCAAGACGGCCTGTCAGAGATGGCGGAGGACGACATGCACCACCCTGGTCATCTGCATAGAACTCGAGGGGGCCGCCGACGAAGGGGGAAGTGGCCAGACTTGTCCCATCTCGACGAGTGGAGCACGCTTGAGAAGATTGGCGAAGAACGAAGGGCGAAGAAGATCACGGAGCCGACGTTAGTCAATGGCAGACTGCGCCCCTCGCCTGGCAACAAGGGATGGTACAAGACAGAAGAAGAAACACCCTATCGGTTCACTTATTTCAACGAGGAGCTACAGAGCACAATACATAGTCACACCCTCTCGGAACTAGCACAAGGCAGCTCGTTCAAGGAACTTTTCATCCCAGAACCGCCGCTACTCTCCGAGTCGGAATCCGATGACGAGGAAGACCCGAATCCGTTTCACAACGAGCCGCACCCCCTTCACACACCCTCCAAACCAGGATCACTTGTGATGCAGCCGACCCAGTCGCAGTCTGACTCTCTCAGAAGGGAATGCAAGGAACCTATGACCAACTCAAACAGCCAGAGAACCTCTGGAGGAGGCACGTCGCCTGCCCAAGCCCCATCACCGCTGTCCAAGCTCAAGTCGTCTCAGTTGTCAAAGCCCCCAAGGTACGGCGACCGTCCGGTATGGTGGCTTGATATATATCGCCCCACAGATGATGAGATGAGGGTGCTGTCCAAGACTTTTGGCATCCACCCGCTCACGGCTGAGGACATTATGCTTGAGGAAGCCCGTGAAAAGGTCGAGTTATTCCGGCACTACTACTTTGTCAACTACCGCACCTTCGACCAGGATGTCGAAAGCGAGACGTACCTGCAGCCCGTAAACATGTACGTCGTGGTGTTCCGCGAAGGGGTGCTCAGCTTCCACTTTGCACTGACGCCGCACGGAGCAAACGTAAGGAGGCGGGTTAGACAACTGAGCGACTACCTCACCGTCAGCAGCGACTGGATCAGCTACGCCATTATCGACGATATCACGGACGTGTTCGTTCCTCTAATTCAAAAGATCGAAGACGAGGTTGATGAGATCGACGATGCGATTTTGAAGCTCCACTCTTCCGACTTTGACAGTGAGAATGACGGCAGTGGAGACAAGAAGAAGGACCCGGAGAAATGGGGGACGGCAAGTTCTTGCGCAAGCATCAGCGGCGATTCGGGAAGTGACATGCTGCGATGGGTAGGAGACTGCCGCAAGAGAGTCATGTCCCTGTACCGACTCCTCGGCAACAAGGCGGACGTGATCAAGGGCTTCGCCAAGCGGTGCAATGAACACTGGGAAGTTGCTCCCCGATCCGATATTGGCTTGTACCTGGGTGACATTCAGGATCATATTGTGACCATGACGTCGAACCTGAGCCATTATGAGAAGATTCTCGCCAGGTCGCATGGAAACTACCTTGCCCAGATCAACATTCGAATGAACGAGCGGCAAGAGCAGACGACTGATGTCTTGAACAAACTGACTGTTCTTGGAACAATTGTGCTGCCTATGAACATTATTACGGGTCTGTGGGGCATGAACGTTTGGGTTCCCGGACAGGAGTACGAAGGTGATCTGAAGTGGTTCTTCGCCATTACGGCGGGACTGCTGGCGTTCGGTATGACGTGCTTTTGGATCGCGAAGAGGATGTATGGAATTGTATAAGATTATCTTTACTCTACGTGAAAGATACAGGATGGGACTCGGTTCGAAGGCAAGGATACCGGCGCAACAAAAGCACTGCACAAAACAGTTTGTGGCAACCACGCAAGTCTTGGAGTCTGACGGTAATCGAGGGGACTTTCTTAATTTTTGTTATTTTCAGTACCACGAGAGCCAAACATACATTATGGGCGAGTACTCGGCAGCGATACATGTCCCACAATGGACAAGACGGAGCGGACATGCTAGCATATAAACTGATACCATCGCAATGGGGTGGGTTGGATGGGATAGTGGGCGGGTTACAGACAACAAGACACATTTTATACTACATATTTCCTCGTTACCTTTGCTTCTCTTCTTTCTCTTTTTATCTCTCTTTCGTGTCATGGGTTTTGGTTATTAGATAGTAGAGAAAGGCAACAATTAGGAGCGATTTGACTTTTCAAAACAGCACCATGGCGTCTTAGCAGCTTGAAGCTAGTGTTGCCTCTGCGTGATAGGGGATCGTGAACCAAGTTCATTATTGCATCATCATCACTTCAAATAATCCCGGCTTGGATAGATGACTGCAGCAAGGGTTTGTCAAATTCACCCGGGCTGCGAATAGAGCAATCGTTGTTTGATGTAATGCTGCTGCTATATTGCTGACTGCCCCAGGAACTCGTTTTTGATAAAAGTGTTTGCAACGCAAGGTTATGCACCACGTAGAATAGAATAGAAGCCGTAAGCAAAGCGGTGTTTTTACACATAATCTGTCTGCCATCATGTCGACTGCATTGAATTCTTTTACGCGTATTTGTAGCAGCGGGGCCGATGCCATTCGGAGAGGGAAATCGCCCATCTCGGCCATGTTCATCGTCTGCCGTGTTGACGAAGGGAGTGGGGGGCGGGCCGACTTGGGGGTGTGTGCACCGTGGTAGAGCGTATTCGGGGAGGTTTATTTCTGAGGAGAGCAGTATCAGGCTTGGACGTTCCCCAGGTATTCTGGCATCATAAACAGGAGGCGGTGTGATATGTGATCTCCGCATCGTAGGCATCAGGGATTATATTGGACGTTGGAAGCATTTTCTTGAAGGGACATTGCATCGAGGTTTCGGAGATCATGTAGCACCTCATTCCATTTGTTCTCACAAAGGTAAACAGTTAAAGCCAGGCCCCTTTTGTAAGGCAGGCTCAATACGGTAGTTTGTTTGATATATCATACATACCTACATGATTGGGATCTGGACAACAACGAAAAGCGCCATTAGCTCAACGCGCCCTTCCCAAAGCCCAATAGACAGCATACTACTAAAGATAATGAATCGGTTAATCTAGTAAGTCTCTCGGTGTTCATCTCTAAGCCAAGCATCAGAAAGCCCTAGTCACCTAGTGGCAGTCGAAAAAAGAAATTGATATATCCACACGAACCAAAAAGTATCTCTTCAGCCAAGCCAAGAGCCGTCCGTGTAGTACAAGATGAGAAAAAGTCAATCATTCGAATCAACCAAGATGAAAAGAGAGAATCCATCCAGGCCACTACCTGACCAGGTAATTTTCCTTCACAACCTGGGAGTAACCGACTGGCTCAGCTCTAGCTCCAGCTTCCAACACTTCATGCCTTCCTGTTAGCTTCCCTTCCCAAATAACCCAACATGCCGTACATCCACCCACCAGTAGAGGAAGAGAAAACATGTTTTTCGTAGCCAAAACACCGCCGATGGTATCTTAGGTCAATGCCCACAACCTTCCCCAACGCCAATATTGCCTGCCATTGTGTGTATAACCGTTTGTGAAGGTATTGGGAGGCAGTGACTTGTGGGAGTCATAGTCTCATGAACAGCAAACCTCATTAGAACACACAAGTGGATGAGGAAACTCCCAAGAACGCCGTGGACCGAATACAAGAAGAATATAAAACCTAAAAGCAGGGGAAAAGGAGAAAATATGCGGTGCTCCCAGTCCAACACACAAAGTATCAAGAACGGCAAGAAATGCGAAAAGAGGTAGATGATTTTAATGACATATACAAATCATCATGCCTCCACAGCAACAGCAGGCGCATTGGAGACCGCCGGCTGTGGCTCGTTGTTTTCGCTGCTGTCGTTGTGATCTTGTGATGAGGGATCGGTTGCGATTTCTCCGCCCGCTTCCTTCTCGGCCCACTCGCCCCAGAGCCCGCGCTTGCCCCTCACGCGGATGTTACCGCCGACGACGCCCTCGGGTTGGTCTACCTTGATCGCATCCTTGGTGGCGAGGACGAGGCATTCGAAGAACATCTTTGTAGCGTCCGCCTTGGTCGTCCTCTTAGGCGGCAGGAGCTCTTGGAACACCACAGAGGTATTCTTGCGCTTCTCCTCATCATGGGCTGCTTCCCCTCCGAAGAGGTCACGGAGGACATGTACGGCGTGCTTTGTGCCCATGGACACTGGGCCGCTGTCGGCGGGGTAGACAATGGGTGCGGCGGTCTCATCGAAGGCGGGCATCTCGGTATTGCCTTCATTGTCTCCGTGGAGCTGGATGCCATCATCGGCGGCGATTTCCATGGCGGTGTTATCGGGGTTAGCGACGCTCGAGTCCATTACGGCATTACTAGGGCGTATAGTGAGATCGGTCTCATCGCCAATATCGAGACGGGGGGACTTGGAAGCGCCCTGTTCACTCTCAAGATCCGCCACACCGCTATCGCGCTTGCGCTTGAGGCTGGGCTGGCGAATGATATTCTCGACAGATAGGAGACCACGAAGTTCGGGAGCCCACGACGCGTTGCGGTCTTCTCGCATAATGTTGAAGATGAACGATCCGTTCTTTTGCATGCCGACAAGAGAGAGAACGAATGGATCTCTTGCTAAGAAGGCTTGGGGTTTCAGGATGTTGTCGCGTTCGTTTTGCTGGGCCTTGATCTGGCCGCTCGAAAGGGTTGTTTGTTCATCGGGTCGGATGATTCTTTGCCTTCGTGCACGCTGAGCATGTTTCCTAGCTACATGGTCCTCATCACCGGGCTCATACAGAGCCGAGTTCATGTGTGTGTATTCCTCCTCTACCTGGCGAGCAAACTCTGGGTCAATGTCGGAAAGAGGAGACTCGGATATCCTAGCTCTCCTCATGTCCATTTCCGGGAAATTTGGTAGGCCAGTCTGGTTTCCTAGATCAAAGTCGATATCATCTCCCATCTGGATATCGCCCTCATCGTCGGCTATTCTAACGCCACCGTCCATGAAGTCCGGGTTAACTGAGCCATCGCGACCGGTCATGTCGTGGTCCTTGCCCTTAACGTGGAGATCCAGCTCGCTAAGCATGTCATCCTCGACTCCACGCGCAGCCGGGCCCTCGCGACCCATTTCGATGCTTTGCTCAATTCCCGTTGGCATGTCCAAATCCATTCCGAAATCCAGCTCGAGTTCAATGTCCTCCATGGGGCCGATAGCCATTATATCGTCATGCTGTGTGCTATCCATCAGGAACTGGCTGTTGTTGAAGTCTTCCTGTAGATTGATATCCCGGTTGCTGGCCCGTGTTTTTCGGGCGGGTGTGGCGCTGATTTCGTCGACCTGTGAGAACATCCAGGTTGCATCGGGTGGCGGGAGAATGTCCATGTCGAGGGGTGTAATCTGATCTTGAAGCATAAGAGCTTCTCGGTTGGGCATATGTGACGTCGCGGGCATGTCGTTGTTGCCACTAGCACGGAAAGCCTGGAGGACGGAATTAGTCAACATCATTAAGGAAAAGAACATGATAATTAAAGCCAGCACAAACATACCATCTTGATCTTCAGAAGGGCTTCATTGCAATCATCTAGCAAGTATCTAGCCTTCCTGCTGTAGATCCTCACAACCCCAAGCAAGAGTTGACCGCTCAATCGGAGGGCGAAAGGGGCCTGATTCGGGGTGATGATGGCTTCGACGCTGTCCTCAATGTTTGACTGCAGCACGTGTGTCTTTGAAAGTTTGCGCTCCAAGTTGGCAGAAAGCCAGACGCGGGCCAAAGGCCCCGTCTTCTGGAGCAGTGTCTCTGAGTAGAACATCGCGACGAGGGCGACGACCAGGACAGGATACGGCAAGCAAGGGAAGCGACAGCAATGCTGGAGGCGAAGGGCAAGACTCGAATGGTATGTAAGAAGAGGTTAGGAGTGCAGGTGGAGTGGCGACGCGAAGGTTTTGATCAGTGGTGGAAAGGGGAATGAAGGTAAACAGATGGCGCGTTGTTTGGTCGCGTTGGGTGAAGTTACGGGGGTGATAGGCGTCTACCTCGCATCCAAGACAATCAATCCAATCGACGGTCGGGAATAGAATATATTTTCACCAAAAATAGGGGCCAAGTCGCTATCCACTTCCGACGAACGACGATGAGAAAAGAGCGACGGGGAAGATGGTGATGCTGTGGTGGTGTGTGGGAGTTGACTGGGGGATATTGAGACAGAGGAGAAGGAGATTGAGGAAAAGAGAAGTTGCGGATGATGGTGGAGGGGGTGTGCGTCTTGCAATGTTGTTGCGACCTTCGGCTGATTGACCAGTGGCTCGAAAAATTGGTGAGGCTGGGACAAAAGTTGATGCCTTGGTGCCTGATATTCTTTAAGCCAAACCCATTCCTGGCCAATCATGGAGCGCACGAGCCACAGATGACACCACGAGTCCCACAGTTTCACGTGAGCGGGGTGGCTCGTTGCCGCCGGGTTCCGTCTGGCTGCGGCGTGGTTGATCCGTCAACCTCCTTGTTCCACGATTTTTCCACTGGCGCATTTGCTGCTGGCGGTGTTCCTCTTGTGGCAGACAAAGTTCGCCGTGGCTGCTATAATCCGACTCCCCTTGGAGAAGAGCCGTGACGGGTAACTCCGGAAGGTATTGCGCCGTACTGGTAAAGGTTAAAGCCATCCCCCGAAAGGCATCTTAAGATACGTGTGGACATTATCTTCAGTAATTCCTGCTGTCATGTCGACTTGGCGTATACTACTAAACAGCACTAGACGCTTGCGTTATCCTAGGGCCTCTTAGGGAGGGGGTGGAAATTATGCTCAGAGTCATGATTCACTGGCACATGTATATTAACCCGTTACATGGCTTAAACTTGTCGTCCAGGTTGAAACACCGCCTACATAACTGCTCTGTATAATACATATGCATCTAGGTTCGCTCGATGCGATCAATCCTATGTTTCATTGAGCGAATTGAGAATTTACGATTAAACTAGATGGTCAATGTATCTCGATATAGATACTATCGAAAACTATTCCGTACCATCTGCGTTGGTTACGGAATACCAGTCTGTCTCGGCTGTTCAGTACTAGTAGTAGCGTTCAACCCCAAGGAGTATGTGGAGCGGCGCGTGGAAAAAGCCGATCCGTCCCAGGTCCGGATGTCAAGAAATCAGTGCAGCTGCAGGGGGTTGTGCCTGCCCAAACGATGCTCCAGTTGGCAACTTTTTGCTAACTTTGAACCTCCATCCATGTCGAAAATGCTCCGTGCCCTTCGTGCCGCAAGCTGCACTCGAGACTGGTTGTCCTCATCTCATCATAATCCCCTTTTTTGTAGACGCAACTGCCAACTGTCCTTCTTTCACGCATTAACTTCATCCGCTCTCCTCGTTCGACTCAACTTAGACCGACTGCTCTTGACTGAGTATATATATCGTATTTGCCACTCGCCGAAGCAATCTCCATCGAACCCGGACACATCCCACGTACGGTACGAATACTCGACCGACAACTGCATCAAGCCGTTCACAACATACTTCCGCCACAGGAGCCAGACCTCTTAGCTTGGAACGTCTTGAGACAACTCTATTTTTGGTTGCATTTTATTTATACAACAGCACTCGTACTTCCTCATCCTTCTCTACCCTCACACCCCAAATGCCCTGCTTTTTGGCCTTGACGCTGTGAACCCTTTCCTTCTTTTGCGCATGCCCGCCTCGAAGGCCCAAATATACAATAGCGGCAGTCACCAACAAATCGCAAAGCCGCAACAATGTCGTGGCCCTGGCGTGGCCGGTCCGGCAACGACGATGCACTGCTTCCACTGAACAATGCTCGCCCTGCCATCCACACCGAGGGCCCAGACTACGACTCCCTCGAGAGGAGCCGCTCTAGGTCGCGAACTCCTATCCCGAGAACCACGTCGGCACAATCTAGGGTTAGAGCCCCCCGAGAACTAATAGATAAAGTATCATTTAAACTAACAAGCGGTCCCCGACTTTCCCCACATAGGGTATTGCCGACCAGTTCGCCAGTCAGACTGCAGTCGAAGTCGCTCTCCGATTAAAAACCTCTCTCACCCACGGTCTAGCCCCGGTGGAAGCCCTCACCCGCCTGGGTGTGTACGGCCCCAATGAGATACCTCACGAGGAGCCAGAGCCACTATGGCTACGATTTATCAAGCAGTTTAAGGAACCCCTGATCCTCCTCCTTCTCGCCTCGGCCGGCGCATCAATATTAGTGGGGAACATGGATGATGCCGTCAGCATTACGGTTGCCGTCACCATTGTTGTGACAGTGGGCTTCGTTCAGGAATACCGATCAGAAAAGTCAATAGAAGCCCTTAACCACCTTGTCCCGAACCATGCCCATTTGGTGAGGGCCCAAGCTAAAAACCCCCCCGATCCATCGCCGGCATGGCCACCTCCCGCCAAGAGCCAAGGAGAAGGAAGCAGTTCAGGCTTTGCAACACCCGTGGAGGAGGTTTTAGAAGCAGCATCTTCTAAAGTGATGGCTACCCAGCTTGTTCCAGGAGATTTGGTTTTATTCACCACAGGCGACCGTATCCCCGCCGATATCCGAGTGACGAAAGCCTCCGACCTCACAATCGATGCTTCCAACCTAACAGGCGAAAATGAACCGGTGAGAGTGACGGCCGACTCGCGAAGCAGAAATAACTATGCCAGCCACGGTGCTGACAAGCTTGGCCTCCCAGATGGAAATGGCCAGGGATCTTCACATACTGAAGAGGTCCACAATATCGCATATATGGGCACTCTTGTACGATCGGGCCACGGTCAGGGGATAGTGTTTGCGACAGGAGGAGACACTCACTTCGGTACCATTGCAACTAGTGTCTCTGGCACGGAGAGCCCTCGTTCACCCCTCCAGCTCTCTATGGACAAACTCGGGTCGCAACTCAGCACCGCTTCGTTTGGTATTATCGCACTCATCTCTCTAGTCGGTTGGCTGCAGGGCAAGCAGATTTTGGAGATATTCACTATTTCAATCTCGCTTGCCGTCGCAGCAATTCCTGAAGGCCTTCCCATCATTGTCACTGTCACTCTGGCCCTTGGGGTACATCGCATGGCTCGGCTGAACGCCATTGTTCGTCGCATGCCCAAGGTAGAGACCCTTGGCTCTGTTAATGTGGTCTGTACGGACAAGACCGGAACCCTAACAATGAACCATATGACTGCTGCTAAGATGTGGTACTTTGGCGCGCGAGAGCTGGTGGATATCGAAACTGACGAGGACTTGGATGATGGTAAGGCCGATGCTGCAACGCAGCGAATTCTACGGATCGGAAATATTGCGAATAATGCCCGCCTTGCCCACCAATTCACCGAGACTGGCGCAGCTGCTAGGGCTGTTTTGTCATCTACTGTGGGCCGTGACAATATTTCGACCTACACTCGTTGGGTTGGACAGCCTACCGATGTTGCCATGTTGGATCTGCTTGACAAGTTCAAGGAACACGATGCTCGTGAATCAATCGGTCTCAGGATGACGGAAACTCCTTTTAGCTCGGAAAGAAAATGGATGGGAGTGACAGTTGGGTCCAGCCAGGACAAGAGTGACAAGGAATTTGCCTATATGAAGGGAGCTCTTGACAAAGTCATTGCACTTTGCGACACCTACTTTACTAGAGATGGCCGGGAAATTGTTTTGGACTCGACTCGACGAAATGAGGCTATTGAAGCTGCGGAAAGAATGGCTGAAAAGGGCCTTCGGGTCCTGGCCTTTGCCAGCGGCCCTGTTTCGAGGCCAAGGATAAGGGGTAGCAATAGAGCTCTCAGCCCTGACAGTCCTGATAACCATCCTTCCAGCCATCCCGAGGTTTTCAAAGGGCTGTGCTTCTCCGGCCTAGTAGCCATGAGTGACCCGCCCAGGCCTGGCGTTGGTCGATCCGTCAGGAAGCTGATGCGGGGTGGCGTCAAGGTGATCATGATCACGGGCGATGCCGAAACGACGGCAATGGCAATTGGGAAGAATCTTGGCATGTCTATTGCGGCGCCTCGCGAGCATACAGACAGCCAGGTCGCAGTTAGGCCAGTTCTCAGGGGCGAAGATGTCGACAACATGTCTGAAGACGACCTCGGCTTGGCAATGCAAAATACCACAATCTTTGCTCGTACCAATCCGGACCACAAGCTGAAGATCATCAGAGCGCTTCAATCCCGTGGCGATATTGTTGCCATGACTGGTGATGGTGTCAATGATGCTCCAGCATTGAAGAAGGCCGACATAGGCATTTCAATGGGCAAACACGGAACTGATGTTGCCAAGGAGGCATCCGACATGATTCTCACCGACGACGACTTTTCAACCATCTTGCATGCCATTGAGGAGGGCAAGGCCATTTTCAACAACATCCAGAACTTCCTCACCTTCCAGCTCAGCACTAGTGCTGCTAGTCTCTCGCTTGTCTTCCTTTCTTACTGCTTTGGCTTCAAGACTCCCCTCAACGCGATGCAGATTCTTTGGATCAGTAAGTTTCCCATTCACCAAATCGCTCGCGTAGTGTCCGGTCGCGTTGACTTTGTACTAACTGGTTTTTCAGATATTATTATGGACGGTCCCCCCGCCCAATCGTTGGGAGTTGAAGCGGTTGATAAGGACGTCATGAACCGACCTCCTCGCAAGCGCAACGATCCCGTTCTTACCCCAGCCCTCATCCAGCGCGTACTTACGCAAGCCACTATTGTCATGATGGGCACCATGCTAGTGTACCGGCGCGAGATGCTCGCTGATGGCGAGGTTGACCGTCGCGACACTACCATGACATTTACTTGTTTTGTGCTTTTCGACATGTTCAATGCCCTCGCTTGCCGCTCCGAATCCAAGTCTATCCTACAGGGAGAGGTTGGGTTGTTTTCCAACGCCCTGTTCAACTGGGCCGTCTCCCTCAGCTTGGCTGGACAGTTGCTCGTCATCTATTTCCCATGGCTTCAGGAGGTTTTCCAGACAGAGGCCTTGTCCATCAAGGACATATTTGGACTCATAATTCTTTGCAGTTCGGTGTTCTGGGCAGATGAGTTCCGCAAATGGTGGAAATATGGCCGTAGAAGGGTGGGTGGCGGCTACAGCCAGGCCGTGTAAAACAACAGAAACCTGGGATGGATCTGGAGAGATGGTGTCCCAGCCCGTCTCCATAACCTGTATAAAACATATGGCGTTCGCATCAAAAAATGGTATAGACATGATTAGTGCATAATTAATAGAGGTGCTCAATGGAGTGGTCATGGTGGTGTTGGGTGATGATAGACAGGTACTGGGTTATAGCTTCATAATTCTAGAGCGTGAATGCTGCACGCAATACGTTTCATTCAAATATGGCCCTCTTGAGATGTAACCTATTGGCGGGACATGTATTTATTGATACAAAAGAAGTTCTTGAAAGAATCATTCATAATATTCAGTGTAGTTTAACCTTTCAGTAACTCTAGGTTTCACTGCTGCTCAATGTCGAGTTTATAGGAGTATAAAAAGTGGACCGCATAGACCTCGCTTAAACGAATACCATGCAGCAAGGAAGTATACATGGACCAAGCGATGCAACAATCGGTGAGCTAGGTCTCAATTGACCCCACTAATATAACACACCCCAGAAAGCTCCACGTATGAATTGGAGCTTTGAAACCATACTAAACACCGGCTAGAGCAACAATCAACAAGTTTGAGAGCATCCTACCGAGCGATGCACGGTTTCTCCCTCGAACCGATATGACCGACCCTTCACGAGGCGCCATTGCCTCGTCCTCGACCCTCAAATCCCCGACCGACCCTTCTTCCTCCTCCTTCGCCCCCAAGCCAATAATAACAGCAGTTGCCACTTCCGCCCAAAATGTCGACCCGGCATCCATCTACAAAGCCGCCTCTGTGGCTGAGGTCCGGGAGACCCTTTCGGGACTGCACAAATCGGAAGCGACGATAAAAGCACGCCTCGACGCGCTGCTGAGCTCGCAAGCGGACCTGAGCCGAGAGCTTGGGCGCCTAGACCTCCTGCGCTCGACGCTCGGGACGCAGCTCCTGGCGACGCAATCCATAAGCGGCCAGATGCTATCCGGCGCCGCGGGTACGGCCGGTCGCCTCTCGTCGAAGGTCAGGGAGCTGGACCTAGAGAAGGAGAGGGTGGAAGCTACGCTACAGGTAGTGGACCAGGTCGCCGAGCTGAAGGCGTGCGTTAACGGGGTAGACGGGTCGATGGGCGCGCCGCAGGACTGGGAAGCCGCTGCGGGATACATTGCGAGGGCCGATCGCGTGCCGGAGGACATTGTGAAGGGTGCGTTTGCGGCTAGTATCGTGCCCAGCATCGAGGTGCCTGATCCCCCCTGGGTCACCCTCGACACGGCCAGAGAAAGCCTTTGTGGCTTGTTTCTGAGGGAGTTTGAGAAGGCTGCGAACGATGGGGATGGTGCTAAGGTGACGAGGTTTTTCAAGCTTTTCCCCCTTATTGGCAAGACGGACACCGGGTTGGATGTTTATGGGAAGTATGTCTGTACCGGCGTGGCGGGGACGGCGAGGGCGGTCTTGAAGGATGCGGGGACTAAGGCTGCTAGCACGGGGGCGTTCTTTCATGCGAGTGCGCTGAGGAGACTTTTTGAGCATGTGGAGTGGATCGTGGGGAGTCACAGTGGGCTCGTGGAGAGACATTACGGGGAAGGGAAGATGGTGAGGGTCATTGAGAAGTTGCAGATGGAGGTGGATGTTCAAGGGGGCATCATTGTGGATTCCTGGTGTGATGACAGGGAGGTCGATAGGAGATTGACTGATGCCAAGAGCTATCCCTTCTCGTTTCTAGTTCAGAGTTTCTTGCCTCCGCAACGGGGCCTGGGAGGGACGCCGAGGGTTAACTCGCCGGCATTGGGTGCTAGCGCGCAGAACCCGAGGGCGAGCGAGGATGAGGGGGGCGTGGATATGAAGGAGGTGGATGCTCTGCTCAATGAGATTGCTATCATGCTTAATCGCTGGTCACTGTACACACGGTTCGTGGCTGGCAAATGCATGGTAAGTTCTCCGAAGATCAAATTCTTCCTTTCTTCCTGGTGATACTAATCAAGCCGGGATGTAGAGCCCCGAAACACCAGAAGGAGCACCATTGGCAACGCCAGAACTTCTACAGAAGGCCAACCTAAGCCGAAAGGTCTCTTCCCGACTAATCACATCCTACAACGTCCTATCGCCCTTCTACTTCCGACGCTCGGTGGAAAAAGCGTTCCAGCTCGACGAAATACCATCAGGCCTCTCATTATCATCAAGCAAGCCCGTCGACGCCAACCCGCCGTACATCATATCCGCCCTTGACGTAATCATGTACATCGTCGACGCCGTCATCCAAAAAACCCTCTCCACCCAGCAACGAGACGCGGTAGCATCCGTGATACCTCTCGTGGGACGAGTATTGGGCGCCGACTTCATCGGAATGATACAGCGCAAGATGCGCGACGAGAATTACCCCAAACCGCTTGTCCAGGGCGGATTCCCTCCCGAAGATAAAGTCATAGGCTTCATCGTTCTTATAAACAGTCTCGACATTTCGAACGACTACCTCTCGCGAATCGTTTCCTCGAAACTGGCTGTAGAAGAAGATCCTCACACTCAGCAAAGCGGGCCGGGTACCGCCAACGGGGGAACATCTTCCGGGAAAGAAGAACCCCCCAAAGGGCTACGGGAAGCTTTCCCTTTCGCCCATGACGCAGATTTCGTAGTAACAATCCTGCAAAACCTCGAGAGTTCCTTCGTGTCAAAGACAAGCGAGCTTCTGACCGACGGCCTGACAGCGCTATTCAACAACGTAATCAAAGCACGGTTGCGTCCCGTGATATCCGATGCTTTCAAAGATGCAGATTACCAGCTTACGGAGGCCGAGCTGGGAGAGTGGCAGAACGAGGTAGAGGCCGAAAACGTTGGCTCGGGAGGTTCAGGAAGTGCATGGGGGGAAGACGACTTTTTTGTGGCCAGGCGCTTCGAGCAAGGGTGGGATTCGCTCATGAAGTCCATCTCGAGAATCATGACATCGCGCACTTATACAACTTTGCTGGACACCACGGCGAGGTATCTTGCCAACAAAGTCCTAGAGAAGAGGGTTTGGGCACACGCGGGCAAGGTGAACGCGCTGGGAGTTGTGAGGATGGAGAGGGATTTCGGTAATGTGATCAACGTGGTTAGTAGGGGGAACTATGCGGTGAAAGAGACGTTTGCGAGGATTAGCCAGATACTGATGGTGGCTAACATGGAGGAGGAGGAGTGGGATGAGCTGAAGGGGGACGAGGAGGCTGTGGAGTGGGTTTTGGGTCTGGAGGAGCGGAAGAGGGCGAGGGGGCTTGTGCGGTAGGTTGATCGGAGGGACGGAGAATAGAAGTGGTATTGGTGTTGGTATTGGTATGCTGGAGAATCGATAGATGACAAGGAATATCAGAGGAAGGGGGGAGGTGAGGTGAAGTATACATGGTGATGGATGGTTTCCCAAAAAAATTATAGCATTGTTAGCGGGCTGTTAAAAATGGTATTTGAATCTTTACTGTTCTTAGAATCTCCATCTCTAAGCTTGCGGCTCCGGTTCTCAATCACCGCACGACTCGACGTAGGGGGATGTGGATTTGAAAAGTGACGCCTCAAAATCAACTGTAATACAGCTTCCTCTCCAGTTGAAGAGTCCAGGAATCCATCACATATGGATGGGCATGCGACATCTATCTACACTCCCAATTGCCTTGTAATCTTTCTGCTCGGGCCAGAGAGCACGTTCCACTCCCATCATGGATCGTTCCACAGCGTCCTCGTAGCCAAATGTCTCCCAATCCATCAACCCATCAGATGTTGTGTCATTTCACCTACTTAGTATACCGCAGTTCTATCATACATAGTTTCTGTGGAGAGATATGGCGTGCCACGAAGATCCCTCCTGCTCTCCATAAGTCAGTACCAAAGTGTTGCTTTTCTCGGGATTCAAACTTTGGAATATGCTGAAGAGGCGCGGTATGGATGGACGTATTTAGCTATTGTCAAGTCTCTCGACTCCATTACATACCCCACGACGTCTGGAGCCAGGATGGGTATGGGTAGGCCTGAATCTGGAAGCCATGGAGCAGCTAGTAGGAGGATAATATAGCGGCAGGTTCTGTTTTTAGGACTTTAAGGCAAATATACCGAGGCAATAGGCGAGGGGGGGGAGTGAAACCGTAGGGTATCGAGAACGACGTAATCTATAGAGACAAGTAAGTAGCTTCATGTATTTGATCCGTCGCATGACGAATGGACCTGTTGAATCTCGCTAGGCGAAGTTGATGCACTCAGTCAGGAAAGGCCAAGTATAAAAGGGAGCCCAAAAAGCAGCTCCCATAGACGGGTCCGCCGATGTCACTATGCAACGGTGCGATGGCCCATTCGCCGAGTTTTCGTACGGGAAATTGAATGCTTACCGTGTCCGAGACGATCTGCATCGACCAGACTGGGCAAGTTGCGCCTTCATGATGCATCGGCGGGATCCCGCGTGAGTTTTTCGGTACTAGCAGCTGACCCCTCGGTGTGGATCCGGCCGGTCATTTCAAGGTGACGGGTAGCTTGAAGCTTGATGTTGAATGCGAGCCTACTGGCGAACAGGATGGATCTGGCGCTGTCTGCATCTCTATGGAGCCAACACAGTCAACATACACCTGCTTCGTGCCCATTGGAATCGACTGTCCGACGGGTCCCATTTCCACCATCGGACCTGGCGGTTATAAGCAATAAACGGAGCGGCGAAAAGGCTAGGGAAGTGATTGTGTGGAAGTCTTGGCGGCATGCACCTGTGGGTGACGATACGTGGAGGTGCAACGGGTGCCGCGGGGTGGATTACTCGAGATCCAGGGGCATCTTGACTGCATTTAATTTTCTCGGTTTCCTTTCTGGTACACATGTTGTCCAAAAACAAAGTGTCTGATACTATTGTAAATATGAGTTGAGTTCTTGGCAGCGGCTACCGAGATCCACAGACAACCCGAGTAGGGCGGCTGTTGTAGCCAAGGCAGCGTGTGCCGGTGACGGCTAAATAAGGTATTTGGTTGTCTTTTTGACATGATTTAAATCCACCAAGACTGGGCTAAGAACGAAAATACGGAGAACAATAACATGTACCGTTGTGTTGCTGGTACTGTTGGTGAGTGTTGTCTTGTCCATGTCAAAGATAGTTGACAGCCTAAGCTCTTGGGTGTTGACCCGCTGGAGCTCTGCGAACGTAAAGCTTGGCAACGAGCTTGTCGGGGAAAGAACCTTGGCGCCCAGCCACACTTCTCCGCATTTGCTAAGATCGCACAGTCTCGTTTTGTGTTAGCGTGTGGGGACCTCCTCTCATATCGGCAAATTTTCAGCCACACCTTCCAAAGATTGGTGGCACTTCCAACTACCCTTGTGAGGTCATCGTCCCGCGCTAGAGTCACGAGGCCCAAACAACAACGGATCGACTCCTCAACATTTTGTTGGCTTTCGTTGAATCGGTTTAGTATCCTCCCAGACATCATGAGGCCACATGCTTCTTGTGACCCCTCTTTGTGAATTTGGTGCCTCAATTCCCTTGGGGTTGACGGAATTGTTCCCTTCGCGCAACCCAAATCATCAATCATGTCGGGTTGGCTATAACCTGACGACGAAGGAGAGAGTTTTGCACACCAAGCACCGACACCCACTGTATGCTATACCCTCAGCCGTTTCCGCGCCGCATTATTTCTGAAAGCAAAGAAAGAAGGCTACCAAGAGATATTCGACCAAACTCGGACGGTAGACTTGACGCCACGCCGTCCCAGACGCATGCGACCGACGAACAATAACCTCCCGAGCAAGTAAACCCAAGGTCACAATGAGAGTTCCATCACTTCCCCTCCTTCTGTTAGCACCGATAGAGACCGCAGCGATATACCAAACAGATGTCGGCGAGGACACGCGCTTAGAGCCCGAGAGTGTGTCCTTCCCTCTTTTCACTTCCCTCGAGCGATTTTCTCGTCTCGTCGACATCACATACTGTGTGGGCACCACCGGCCTGTCGCAACCCTTCTCCTGCATCTCGCGCTGCAAGGACTTCCCAGAGCTGGAACTGGACACCACATGGAATACCGGGGTTCTGATGAGCGACAGCTGCGGCTACATAGCGGTCGACCATAGTACTGAGCAAGATGCGCCGGCCATCGTGGTCGCATTCCGGGGAACGTACAGCTTGTCCAACACAATTGTTGACCTGAGCACCATACCCCAGGAATATGTTCCATACCAATCTCCTGGCGACAGCGACGGTAGAGATGATACCCCGAAATGCAGCAACTGTACGGTGCACATGGGCTTCTGGGAGTCGTGGAATAGTGCTCGAGCCATGGTGCTCCCTCACCTCAAGGAGCTTCGCCAGAGACATCCAGACTACACCATTCACCTTCTTGGCCACAGCCTCGGCGGTGCGGTGGCAGCCTTGGCGGCGCTGGAGCTCAAGATATCCTTTGGCTGGCACAACATCCTCATCACAACGTTTGGCGAACCTCGAGTGGGAAACCAGGAACTATCCGAATTTATCGATCAAATATTCGACCTCGGGTCTGATGCGCGCGACCCCGATAATTGGAGCTATAGGAGACTCACGCATGTAAACGACCCGGTACCGCTATTACCGTTGTCTGAATGGGGATACCGATCCCATGCGGGTGAAATCTTCATTACCAAGTCCGAACTGGCACCCCATCCGGGAGATCTAAGGGTATGCCATGGAGATTATGATGAGAAATGCAGTGGAGGAGCAGACGGAAACTCTGCCTTCCTTAAGGATCTGCCGGAATTGGAGATTCAGGCGGAACCAAAAGATGCTTCTCTAGAAGGGATCCCTACGAGGTTCAAGCTTTGGCAGCTATTGTTTGCCCATCGAGATTATTTCTGGAGGCTAGGGTTGTGTGTCCCTGGGGGAGATCCGGCAGACTGGGGAAGGAACTCGGAGTTATAAAATTGTCTTTAGTATCGGCTCTATAGTTAGTAAATACAAAAACCTTCTTCGTATTATAGTTGAGTTTCAGGTCCCGATCTTCACCCCTTGGTCATGTTGTTTTCCGAGAATGGCCCCGTTTTGGGACGGGGAATTGAATTGCTAATACTTCGATTTATCCGGGTAAGGGATGGGGCTATCTCGAGGGTGCGATATGAAAATGAAGCTGGCCGAAATCTCCGTTGCGGACACTGTGACAAGTGCAGCCTCGAACAAGATTCTCACTGGATTTAGCACCTGATGAGAAGTGTGTACTGGCAGCTTGAGTGTCACAGTACATATGCAGTACTTTTATGTAGATTGTGTAGGTAGCCCGTGAGGCTGGCAAGATCGGCTTCACTAGGAGCCCACTTAAAGCTCAAGTTGCTCCTACCTCTCCAATCCAAGGTTAGGAGCTATTTTTGGACGAAAAGCTTAACGCGAGTCATTGTTTAATGCTTCATTTTTTTTTCGAGTGAACACGAAGCAAAGATACTTGGCCCGTCTCATAACTCGGTAGGTTCTCCGTAACTCCCATGATGATTGGCAGCGGATACCTAGTCTGTAATAAAGCTGCGAAGCTCTCCTGTCCAACGGAAATCATCCGGGACAACATTTGTGATATTGGGAACTATGTCATGTTGGAAACATCAACGTGCGAGCGAACGATGGCAATGAGATCGTCGGGACCGGAGCCGAGCGACAAGTTTTTGCTAGCGTAGCGGGCGTATGAATGTAAAGGCAGGTGACATACATAAGATAGCACAGAGTAGGAGACCTTGAAGTTTGAAGTACTCCACTCTGGGTGGCATTAGCGAAAGCAGCCGTAGATGCATGACGGGTCGTCTGTCACCGTCTGGTTTTCTAGCTTGTGACTGGGTGGTTCCATTTGGCGTCTTCATCAGAGCCGGATCTCCCCAGCAAATAAAACAGCCGCGACTTGGCATCAACATTCTCTCTTAGGCGCAGCGTGATCTGCGCCGGATGGCACGCGATAAGGCATGAGAAGGTCACCCTGCCTACTATCAGACCTATGTAGGTAGGTATGTTCGCATGTGAACACCCTTGGTTTTACATCATGTACTGTGGGCGGCCGGCTGGGAGGGGTTTTCGCAATTGGAGAAGTATGCACTCATAGATGGTTGCCATGTACAAGTAGATATATAGGGCCAGCCGTTCGTCAATATGAATGTTGTGCTTCGAAACCAAAGGGGGCCGATAGAGCGACAGCAGAACCGGAAAGGACGAGAAACAGGATTTGAGACGACAAAACATTGACATCGGCTGTAGTCCGACAATTCGCCGGGATCTACTGTATCTTGCTTGTGCCCGGCTTCGGCTTGCATGATGATGGCCGAATCAAGCGGAGCTAAAATACCACATTGTTGACTGCTTAGTGGCATGCACTTTTTTAGTCCCTACCTCGTAGTCGAGGCACTCGACGGATATTAGAGAAACAGCGAAGCTTTCTGATAGTATCCAAGCAAGATTGACGCGACGAATTCTAATGGAGCAGTATCACAAGCAGAAAAAAAAATACGTAGAAGGTGATGTGGGGTGCTGAACATAAGGCAATCGAATGAGGGGTCTGGTTTTTCTCGACCAGGGATGATATATTGATGATGATGAGGTTGATGATGCAGAAAGGGCTTTGCAGCTGCAGATATGAATACTGGATGATCTCGCATGGAATGGTTCAGAATACTCTACCAGTGGGGTGGAATGAGTGGTAAGAGGGTGTGGGGCTACTACGACCTACAAGGAGGGACAGCTCATACAAAGCATCAGAAACACAAGGGAAGGTGGGGTCAGAGATCACGAGCCAAAGGAGGGGCAGCCTCTCAACAATTCTGCCCTGCGATGAAAGGGCCAAACAAGGCATAGAGAGTGCGAAGCATGAGGGAAGGAGCGGTTATTCTGCACGAAATTAAAGAAGGGAGCGCCCCATCTTGGGGTAAGTCGCCGTAGACAAGTGCAATCCCAGTCCGATAGGAGTTATCCATGGGGAACGCGTAGGAAGCCAAAACAGTGGTCAAGATCCATTGATAGTGTGCTAACAGGCCAGCAACTCCTATTCCGATACAAAATGAAGGACCCTTTGACAAGCGCCCAAGGTGGTTGTCGACTGTGAATTTGAAGATGTCGGGTTACTCGAGACATTTACCTCTGTACCAGTAGACATCCAGTTGGATGCTCACAGTCTGCCTAGAAGCAATCACATCAACTTTACAGAGCAAAAGCGTTCTTGTTAATGACTGCACCAGATGATTGATTGTTCGAGAGAGTGCACGCAGTCTTCTAAGTGTGGCCTGTATGACCAGATGATTTACGTGGTTGAAGGAGCGAGTCGATTTAGGTAGGCAGCTGGGGGGAATATACAACTCCGCAGGGGCAGGTCCCTTGGGAAGTCGCAGCTGCCCCAATCACAGCGACTTCTGGGTTGTGTTGTTGGAGTAATCTCTCTGAGGGAAAGCGCAGCCCAGCCAGCACTGCCGCAAGGCCTTCCAGCAAAATCGCTTAATTTCTGCCCCAAAAAATCAGCGGTTTCCCCTCCCCCCATTTCACCCCCAGCCCTGTCCCGCTCATCGTTTGCTTCCAGCAACACCTCGACCTCTCAACCTTCTTTCCCACCCAACTTCCTTAACCTCCATTTTCTGTCTTCTGTTTTTTGTGACAACCAGCACCTCTCACAACAACATACCAAAAACCAAAACCACAACCGGCGACCCTCGTTGCGATCTCTACAGCCTCCTCTCATCGGTTTCCCACTTCGTTTTCGCACTGCCATCATTTTATTCCCCTCTTGCAAGCCAGTCCGAAAAATCATCAACACCCCCAGAGCCAAGTCGACAAAATGACGTCTGAGGTGAGTACAGTCGAATCTTATTGCCCCCTCCACCCCTCATGTCCTCTCCTCATGCTGGCCTCGACCTTTGAGGCTACGGCGAAGGTGTCATTCCCACACCGAATCCTAGCCGAAGGGCGATATCGGTTTGGTCTCGTATCATACCAATCGATCCCAACTCTCGACCCCCGCCTTCCCGTCGGGGTCGGCGATAGGTAGTCGCCTTCTTGTTTGGGCCACTGTCGAGCATTCAATCTCAATTTCTACATGCGCCGGATTGGACCTCGTACAAGTCGCATACCCTCGGGACTTCAGACCACACACCTCAAGGGATTTAATATTACCATGATGCTAACTTGTAATCTCTCATCATCTAGCGTGAAAGGTTTGTGCTCTATCAATGCGATGGCTGCAGCCGGAAGCACAGGCTGCCTCCACCCCCGCCTCGGCTTCACTCCCACATGCTCTCCAAGCAATAGCACCGATAACGATACTGACAATGATTACAGCAAGACTTTCCTCGCCCGTCTCTGCGAGCAGGCCGAGCGTTACGATGAGATGGTTACCTACATGAAGGAGGTCGCCAAGCTTGGTGGTGAGCTCACTGTCGATGAACGTAACCTTCTCTCTGTTGCCTACAAGAATGTTGTTGGCACCCGCCGTGCATCGTGGCGCATCATCTCCTCAATCGAACAGAAGGAAGAGTCAAAGGGCTCTGACAAGCACGTTGGTACCATTCGCGAGTACAGGTCCAAGATTGAGCTTGAGCTTGAGAAGGTCTGCCAGGATGTCCTCGAGGTCCTTGACGATGCTCTCATCCCCCATGCCGCATCGGGCGAGTCCAAGGTGTTCTACCACAAGATGTTTGTCACCCCTCCCTTATGCTACTTGTTTTTCCTCTCGTGTTGCTTGTGACCTAACCAATTTGTTCCACAACAGGAAGGGTGACTACCACCGTTATCTTGCTGAATTCGCATCGGGCGAGAAGCGCAAGGTTGCCGCTACTGCCGCCCATGAGGCGTATAAGGTAAAGCAAAGATAAACCCTACTACACCCACTAACCTACAATTGGAGATTGCTTGTCTGCTGCAGAATATAACTGACAATGGAAACCTTTGACGTATAGAGTGCCACGGACGTTGCTCAGACTGAGCTCACCCCGACACATCCTATCCGTCTTGGTCTTGCCCTCAACTTCTCGGTCTTCTACTACGAGATCCTCAACTCTCCAGACCGTGCCTGCCACCTCGCTAAGCAGGCTTTCGATGACGCCATTGCCGAGCTGGACTCACTTTCCGAGGAGTCCTACCGTGACAGCACCCTTATTATGCAACTTCTCCGTGATAACCTTACTCTCTGGACCTCCTCTGACAGCGGAGAGCCTGAAGGGGGCGCTGCCGCCGAGACGAAGGAAGAGAAGCCTGCTGCCACTGAGGAGGCCCCCAAGACTGAGGAGGCCCCCAAGACTGAAGAGGCCCCCAAGACTGAAGAGGCCCCCGCTGAGCCTCAGCAGTCCTAGGTTCACAACCAAACAGAAATCAAATCACTTGGCGTTCTTGGTCTGTGGTTTGAGATCACAAGCACCCCAGCAGCACCTGGCTATGTGCTGGATTTCTACATGACGGCGCGGGACGCGTAACCATGTCTTTGGGGGCCTAGACAGACGGAAGAAAGGTGAGAAGAGAATAGAAGGGTGTTTAGGTGGATAATGGGTGGGATGGAAATGGGATACCTAGGTTTGCGTTCTACGAAGGAAAATATCGACAGGTTTTATAGGCCTTGTCGTGCTCTTTCTACCTTTCTAGACGATAAAGGCACGGCTTTGGCTGCTTACCTCCGAAATATCTCTTTTCTGGCACGACCAGTAACCAGAGGATCCATCATGTTGTCATTTACTCCCTGACCAATTCCCCATCCTACTTGACGGTTACGTTTTTGTTCTTTTATTTCCACTAGTGTCTACAGCTGCGTTGGTATTCCCCACTTGTTTCCCCCTGCACCAGTGTTTATCGAATCCTTCCATCACATAGCACGAAAACAATAATCCCTTGCAACTATTCCCAGCAGACTGTGGCACCTAATTTCAAGCAGTCCAGAGCACCCACTAGGCCTTTTGTAAACCATATATCTATGTGAGCGCGCTTCGTAGTGGGATTTCGATTTCACACTTGGGGTCTGGTTGACGGCAACGAGGCTGATAAAAGTGCAATGACGCACCAAGCTTGAGCATAGAAGTACCCGGGTTTTGTTTCCCTCAGATCAGACGGCACTGTTCGCCTTGCAGAGAAGGGGAGTGCTAAAGTGGACCTTGGTTTTTGAAACCCCTGGGACAAAAATACCAAAGAGTGTATTCGAGTGGGGTTGCTGGTTTGGAGGGTTTTGTCTGTTCGTGTTTCAGTTATTTTATCCCTCGTTGTTTGGCCTATCTGGTTCTTTTCCCTGCGTCTTTTTTGGTCCCTTATACCTTGCCCACATTCATCCCCCAAATCTCAACAACCCCAGCTTTATCAAGTTCGATTTGGCGAAGTCCAGTTCAGCCGAATCTTGTAACTACCGTACACGAAAGCCCCAAACACGATGAACACCCAAAGATGAAGATGTCTATGCAAACGACCTACTAGGGACGCCACAGACTCCAGTATTCGTGGTGTAGATTGCTTGATTGGAAAACTGAGGCCGGGCTTCAACAACGCGAAGATATTAATTATCGCTGCGGCCTCCAAGATCAATATGAAAAAGGAAACCTTCCATGTATAATTATGGTGTCATTAAAAAAAAGTGTTTTGATGTAGATGTGAGACGATGGATATGTAAGTTGTGTGAGTGTCCGCTGGCAACTGCCTAGACCGTATGTGGAAAGCATGCGTAAGCGTGATATTGATTCGAGACTTACTTGAGAGGTATAAGGGAGTGTGAAATTGGGCAAGGTTGAACGGGCCGAAAATCTTATATATCAATGAGGGAAGCACAGCAGGTGAGAACCTTGAGGGTCAGGAAATATCTCTACAGTAGATGCTGGCGTGGTGGGTCGCTCCTGGTGGTTTTCCAC
The DNA here is from genome assembly GCA_022664585.2 of Zalerion maritima. Classification (NCBI taxonomy): domain Eukaryota; kingdom Fungi; phylum Ascomycota; class Sordariomycetes; order Lulworthiales; family Lulworthiaceae; genus Zalerion; species Zalerion maritima. The sequence continues at coordinate 23,038 of JAKWBI020000201.1, read as the reverse complement.
AGATAAAAAAATCTCATTACGGTGGATACCTGGATAAAAGAAGATGTAATATATGGAGATAACCATGAAAAGATTTATACGAGTATTATGGCGACACTTGAAATACGGCATGATCCTTTGAGGCATGGCTTGTCTCTAATCTCAAGAATAGAATAAGACGCGCGACTGGTTCTGGTATGGGCGCAGCGGGTTGATAGGGTGATAAACAAGGGATCATACATACATACAGTACCATGGTAAATAACGGTGTTTAGAGAATTAACCCATGGGCGTGTTAATAAGAATATTTAACCATATGCTAGTTAAATGGACGGGCGTGCACAGTATACTAGGTCTTGACAATTCCTTATTAAAGGCCCGGAATAATAATGATAATGATAATGTAATTAATAATAATGACAGAGATTAAAAATAAGTCTTTTGATATGCTATTTAGACCTAGCGATGCATATGTATTTATATTAATACTCCAGACAGCCATCCCTCGTATATCATAAGAAAAGTATGGTAAAATACTGCTAAACAGCTATGTATGCTCCCTTTCCCCTTAGCACGTATGCATCTCATGAGTCACAACCACAGCCACACCATTACGAAGCCTACACTCCTTTAGCTTCATACCACACAAAAAATAGGTAGGTAGATACAAGGAAAGATGTGCTACATACTACGCTAAGTAGTATAGACTAACATGGGGAAGAAAAAGGAAAAATTACCATATGACAATGCGCCCATGCTCCTGGCCCCGTCCCCACTCTTCTCCTACATCTAGCTTCCAAAAAAAGGAGGTACTTGGTATATAATCCTCTTGAGTAAATGAATGAATGACTTGACTCCAGAATCTCATGCTAGTAGTGTGTATATAAATATGTGGCATCATAATGTCATCTCCATCAATACACCGGAAAGGATCATTAGCGAAACAAGGGGGGGGGGTATCATCGTCCACATCGGATGGTCGAGTGCATCAGTAGATCAACGCAGCACGGAGCCACCGTCACACATAGTATTATCAAACCGATAGCACAGCAGCCCATATAGAAGCCTCGAACCACCAAGGTGGTACGTCAAACTTAGAACCTTGCACCCATACTCACAGCCGCCACACCTGCAAAGCTAATCGGCCTCTTGGGCGGCGCTGTACCGGGCCCACTTCGAGATAGAAGCCTCCGACCCTTCTCCAACCTCTCGGCCCTCTCCCTGAGCCTTCTGGCCTCGGGCGTCTCGTTGTCTTCCTTGATGAGTTCATCGATATCGACCGCCGGGTCCGGGTTGGCAGCGGCCGCGTTGGCGTTCGCGATCTTCGTGGTCCCCAGTATTTCCATCAGCCGTTCGTCATCTGCGGATGCGTATCGGAGGGAGCTGTACATTTGTGTGCCGGCGGCAGCTCCCATCGCACCCGAGGAACGCCCTCCGTCTGCAGAGGGACGCCCAACGGCAGGAGTAGCACGCGAGGTGGAGGCCACGGCAATAGAATAGTCCGGCGGCGGGGAAGATTGAAGAGGGGAACCCAAATGGACCGACATGCGCTTGAAGGACTGGCTAACCCCCTTCCTCACAGTTGGCCTGTTGGCGTCCTGCGGCGTGGCAGTGCCCAGTTTTTTAGAGGCAAGTGGCACATCGATAGGTGACGGCGTGGTGACTCCGGGGCCGCCCGACCTCGAGCGACTACGGAATGCTTCATGGGAAACATTACCCTCCTCCGCCTCCTTATCTTTGGCGGCAGCAGTCTCACCAGCAGCGGTTTCCTGATTCGGGCCGCGACCGGCGCATTTACGTGCAAACTTCTTGACTCCAGCCCACAGTTTCTTCGACTTTGCCTTATCGGATCCTGCACCAGCAGTACATCTCTGGGATGGTTTGCCTTCTAAAATGCTGTCGTTGCTGTCAGACTGACATGACGGGTCAGTTCTTTGGATTCCGCACTGTGGGCAGAGGTCCAATTTCCCGTCTAGCAGCAGCCTGAGCGAATTGGAGCTTAACGTGGAGGTGGCTTGGGTCGACGTGTATGCATCACTGGAGCTATATACGCTCGAGGCTGGGGATCTCTGCGGTTGGCTATGAGCGCTATTTGTGGAAGCGAGTAGCACAGTTCCAGGGCGGGAGTGCGTCATGGGCGATGATGCTGCTAAGGGCAAGTACTTGGCAGGACCAGATATGGCTGACGGGGCCGTACTCAGAGAACAGACGCACATAAGGTCTGATATTCCAATTTCAATGCGCCATACGTCAATACGTTGTATCTTGGAAGCGGACAGCAGCTGAGTTGGTTGTGGACTCGCAATCATTTTGGCAGTGGGTGGGGCTCCTGGTGATCGTATCGACAGTGACGATGATTCAACCGGAGGCGCGTTCATAGTGGCGGGGATGAGATTGAGAGAAAAAATGCAGTTCAAGTGCCATATAAACCTGGGTCTGTGTGGTCGAATTCGGGTGGCGAGTGGACGTGTGCTGTTGGGTTTGTTCTGGCTCTGGTGGATGAGACCGTGGGTGGCAGATGAGCGTGTTAGAGACGAATTCGTGTCGGCATAAGCTCAGGTTTCACGGACTGAGGTGTGGTCATTTCCCCTGACAGCGAGGGAGATCACAAGTATTATTATCCTGTTTAGTTCAGACCGGATGCTGCGGTAAGAGTCGTGTAACAAGGGGGTTGTCGTTCTGGTCGCACAACGGACAGTACCCAGTTGGTGAGTAGGCCACGGGCGCAGATAGAAGGACTTCGCTCCTTCAACCAGAGAAATATTCAGTAGAGGAAAAAACAACGGCGAGAGCGATTGCCAATGACGAAGGGTGGGAACTAGGAGGAGTGACACCGCCGTACATTGGAGATCGTGGGGAGTCAATATGGAGAGAGGGTGCAAAAACAGCCAGCCTCAACCGACGGCGGTTCAACGGGCAGAAATTATAGGGGGATGAAGATGAATGGAAACACTGAGCAGGATCAGTTCCTACTCTTCCACTTTGGGGAACACAGTGAATCGCTAGGCTGAGAATTGTCTTGAAAGGAAGGGGGCTGAGATAGTCCAACCGAGGCGGTACAGGTGTCTCACGAGATCAGTACAAGACGTATCCTAGACGACTTCTGTCTCCGAAGCGGGCTGTCGAGCGTCTGCTGGTCTCAGTCCGGCACATTTCCTGATGCTGCGGCTCGATTACTGGTGCTACCGTACGACTGACAGAAAGATGAGTAACGAGAAAGAAGCCCAGATCCGTCGATGTTATGTTTTCGGATTTTCCCTGTGGAGGTGGCTTTGCGCGAACGATGTTCGGTCGTGCAGGGGTGGAAGTAATATTAACTTGTTTTTTTCTTTTTGGCAACTTAGATAGCCAGAGATAAGTACCGTGCTCTAGTCCGGGGATTTTGAATATGACGGTTGTCACACGTACCGCCCCGTCAAGGTTCGTCCGAGTCTACCAGCCAAAAGTCCGTGGAGGGTTGACCACCGAGAAGACGCAAGCAGGAGGAAGGAGGTTGTGATGTGGCAAGCTGCTGCAACTAGCTTTCTGTTGTTTCTGTTTCCAACCCTCGAGTATGGACTGTGATTGATTGATGGGGGAGATAATACGAAGTGTCAAGGGGTCGACAGCGTACAGAAAGATGCAGCCCAGCAAGCGTGTACGGCCACCGGAAAGAGAAGCCAGTCGCGTGTGAAAGGAGGAAGCGACGTGAATGGCTACACTTTCCTCTCCAAATATGCCTGGCGTCGGGCCGGTGGTGACAGTCAACGGCTTTTGGTGGCAGAAAACGGGGGTGGCGAGTAACGGGGACCGATGAGTAATATGGATACTAACCCGGAATGTGAAGACAGAAAAGAAAAGAAAAGAAGAGAAAAAAAAAAGGAAGTTGAAGATATAATAAGCTGGTGGAAATCAGAAGATAGAGAAGTAAATACCCCGACCTCACCGTTTAGCTGCAGCTCTGCAGGAAATGCTTGAATGCCGAAGACAAGCGCGGAACTATCCCAAAAAACAGGTGATGAAGATGGTTCTCATGACCAGGGTCTGCGGTGAGCCTCCAACCAGGAAACCCCCTTCTTTCGTCCCCCACCTGCAAGGAGGACCTAGCACGCCGCGCTTTCCCCAACCTAGCATCGTACCTCACCGTCCCCGATTGTCCCCCGCCTCTTCAGTTGATCTAACTTTCCTTTGCCCGAGTACCTTGCGGGCAGATGACGTCTCTTTTCTCGGCGGCGCCTTGGCCTGGATGATATCAGAAGTGCGGGCCGGTCCTGGTATTGATAGGTGTCGAGACCATCAAACATTCATCCCATCCATCTCTGTACCCTCCCACCCCACCTTCCCCCCCTCGGCGTGCTAGGTATGTCCACGGACTATTGACCATGCCTTTATACGGCCTAAGCATAGAAAGGTTAGCAGGCTATGATAGGTGTCACGGCACAGAAGAACTCGTTGTACCAGGTCGTTGTATACAAACGTAAAGCTTGTGGTCTGTATGTACGGGATATAAGTAAGAGAATAGGCCCCGACTGATGCTGCACATGACGCCTCTTTGAGCAATAACGCAGAAAGCTTGAAGCGCCAGCACTCCTCCGGCATCCACGAAATAACGGCCACTAAACTTGTTCGCGATTGGGCTGTTCCAACTACAGTGCAATGCCATAGGTTGCTAAATGAGGTATGCAGACTAAAGACCATAGAATGATGCAGCCCCCCTCTCTTCTCTTGAGGTTGATATTGAAGGAAGCCTCTCCTAGTATTTATGAGATTAAAATCGACGAGCTGCTCGCGGCGCCGAGTCAACTTTGGATTTTATTCCTCTGAATACCCCTGCAGCTGCTGGCGGCGGTACCCAGGTACTTGGGAAGATCGAGCTGGCCCAAGCTCTGTTATCGATACAGGCTTGCACTAGATACAAAATCCACTAAAAATTTGGCGAAAAGTTTTGGCATCTGATCAGCCCATGCTGGCGCAGTCCACCTCGAAAATGGGCATAGCGACCCCCTCGATCAAGTAACAAAGTACTTATCCCCCACAAACATTTTCTCACTCTTCTCCTTTTGGACAAAGAAAATATTGCATTCCCTTCCATCGTCTTCTCTTGTCATTATTCTCCAGCAATTGTCACTCAAAAATGAAGAGAAAGGCCGACCAAGAGACCAACGAAGGCCCCGCCGCTAAGCGCAAGCTCAAGCCTTGTAAGTCACTTCACAATGGTCGTTTTTGAATGCGCCAAAGCTGACAATTGCTCGCAATCCCTACAGCCATCTCCCCCGAGCAGGCCAAGGAACGCTTCCACGAGGGACTCTTCGACAAGGAAGTTTTGGAAAGCTACACCGAGCAATACGCCAAATCTTCTCCATATAAGCATTGCGTTATCAACGGCCTCGTAAACGATCAGCTCCTCCGCAACGTAAAGTCCGAGGTCGATGCCAACATTGTCTTCACCCGTAAAGAGACCGACATCTACCGGATTCACCAGTCTGGTGACCTCGCCAACCTTGACGGACTCGATGACGAGTCCCTCTCTAAGCTTCCTTCTCTCCTCAAGCTCAGGGATGCTCTTTACTCCCAGTCCTTCCGCGACTATGTCTCCTCCATCACCGGCTGCGGCCCCCTGAGCGGCCGAAAGCGAGATCTTGCCATCAACACCTACAAGCCTGGTGGTTATCTCATCTGCCATGACGATGTGATTGGAACCCGCAAGGTGTCATATATTCTCTATCTCGTCGATCCAGATATTCCCTGGAAGGCCGAGTGGGGTGGCGCTCTTCGTCTTTTTCCCGTGCGAGAGCTGCAGGGGAAAGACAGGGCCATTGCCCGTGCTCCGGGGGCCGACCACGCAAAGACCATCCCGCCGGCTTGGAACCAGCTAAGCTTCTTTGAAGTCCAGCCCAACGAGAGCTTCCATGACGTCGAGGAGGTGTACCGAGCTGCGTCCAAGGAGCAGCTTGAAAAGGATGGAGGCCGTGTCCGCATGGCCATCAGCGGCTGGTTCCACATTCCCCATATCGGTGAGGATGGCTACGTGGAGGGGGCGGCTGATGCTCTGGAAAAGAACAGTGGCCTGGCCCAGCTCCAGGGTAATCCTGAACAATATGATATGCCCCAAGACAATGTGGTAGAAGTCAAGGAGTCTGAAGATGACGACGAAGAGTTCACCGAGAGGGACCTGGACTTCCTTGTCAAATACATCACGCCGCAATATCTTGTTCCCGAGACTGTCGATGGAATCCAGGAGCGATTTGGGCAGGATTCTTGCATTGCCCTCCCCGACTTTCTACATCCTCACTTTGCACAGAGGCTGCGAGATTATGTCACAAAGCAGGAAGCGGCCCCTTTGCCGGACTCAAGCGAAGAAATAGAAAAGGGCGGCTGGAAGGTGGCGAAGCCGCCACACAAGCACCGCTATGTGTATCTTCAGACTGGGGGTGTTGGTCAGAACGAGGCTGTAGTTGAAAAGTCCCCAATTACCGAGTTGATGGACGACGTTCTACCTAGTCCTCAATTCCGCAAGTGGCTAAGGAAGATCACCGAGACCGCAATACTGAGCTACGATATCGTTGCTCGGAGGTTCCGGCGCGGAATGGACTACACCCTGGCTACTGGACACGAGGGCAAACCCAGACTCGAAATTAACCTTGGGTTTACACCTACTTCGGGCTGGAAAGACGATGGTCTAGATGATGAAGACGAAGAGCCAGAGATCGAGGAAATAGAGGTTGATGAGAAACCCGAGGCGGAGACCAAGGAGAAAACCCGTGAGGCTGTAGACCAGACGACTACCAAGAACGGCGGATCAAATGGCGAGAGCAAGGACGGGAAGGAAGATGACCAGCACCAAGATTTGAATGTCGAGGAAGAAGTCGACGATGGGGACGTTGGTGGGCACGAAATATACATGGCTATCGATGACGATGAAGAGGATGCCGCCGTGTACAAGTCGGCGGATAACGAAGACAGCGTGCTCTTTAGCCAGGCTGCTGCTTTTGGGAGGCTCACTTTGGTTCTGCGCGACAGTGGAATTCTCCGCTTCGTCAAGTATGTCAGTCGCTCGGCCCAGGGGGACCGCTGGGATATCGCTGCCACATATGGACTTGACGATATCGACATTGAACCTGATGATGAGGGCGATGACACTGGAAACAGGGTCGTCGAGTCTGAGGAAGAGTTCCAAGGCTTTTCTTCCGATAATGAGGACGAGGAATCCGAATGAGCACCTCTTGGTTGGTGATTTACATAGGTTAGCGCTAGAAAACTACTCACAGCCCTGGCGCAACAGCTACCGGAACGGCATCTACCGCTACTTGGCCGGGTGTGGTTTCCAAGCATGGCTCGTCATTTCCAGCCACGCAGGTTGTTTCACACACCTATCTTTGTGACTGGTTCAAGTGTTGATTATCTTGGTTGTGCTTGCGATGCAGAAGTTGAGAAACCCGCCCTCAAGTAAGAGGAGGTGTGTAGGGCACAGTAACGCCCACCACCAGCATGAGGCGCCTCGGATTTGGCCAATTAGTGGGCCACAGCGGCCAGCCGGCATACAGGTCGTTGTCAGATCGAACAGATCTTCTTTAGGAAATACCCCCCTCTCCCTGATGTTTTGCTGAGATGGAAGTGGTGGGGAGTATTGCGAATGTCGTCGCCCTCGTTGAGATGGCAGACACGAAGAACGGCCCTTGGCGCCTAATCGTCGACAGCGCCGACGACCAAATGGTTTTCACAGCTAGAAAAGCTTCATATAATGCAACCACCGGCGTTCTTCCACAATCCCATGATGAGATGCCTGACACCCCTTTGAAGCGGTATCCAGAGTTCATGGAAGAGCCGAAACAGCCTACACGACAGCCGAGGGCCAAACGGGAAGCAGTTCGTCGAATGTCGCGAAAGATAAGGAATCGTTAGATGCAAGGGGATACCTCTAAAGACTCTCCAAGCTCCAGTTTGGTCACTACCCTGTCGCAGCAGGATGATGCCCCGGAAGGGTGTATTTGTGCGCGCCTTGGCTGCTCTTCTCCCGCCGGAATATGGCTACGCTACACCAGAGCATCGCAAATCCAACGCCAAGTTGCTTCTCTCAAATTTTCTCAGCTAGATTAGACAAGATGGCTTCAACCTCGCGTTCCTATCTCTGGTGAGAAACGCTGGAAATATACTGCTAAGTGTTCGCCAGCTCCCACTATCGGAAGTGTTTTTTCGGAACTTTACACAATGGCAGCAAGAAATGCAAGCTTGCCCCTAGAAATTGATTGACATTGCTCCCCTAGGACGTATCCTTCCTCTTCGGGGCGAAGTAAAAGAAGGGTCAAAGCTCTCTGGCCTCGTCACTGCTTCGGTGGAAGCCCCGATAGACATCAAACTCTCCATCCGAATGACCAACCCATTATTCTGTATGGCATTGCTCGAAGCAATGGAGGAAGCTGAAGGTGGCTCCGACGACAATACGCCGAAAGACAGGCCATTCGTCGAATATCTAGAACGATTGCAGGGCTCGAAATGGAAAATTTTTTTCCTAGGTTCCGCTCTGTGCCTCATGGAACCACAAGGTGGGAAACCTCCTAGCTCGCTGAACAGGGAGGCCATGAAAACCTTCATGACCAACTTGGAATTGTTTCGAAGACTGAACCTTCAGCACGAAGCAGTTGCCAAGCTAGAAGCTCGACTGGACGAAGGTCTTCCTACGATGGACACGCTGACAAACATTGGGACCACTCTACTCGTCATTGAAGAGTATGGCCAGGCTGCGGCCGTGTCCCAGCATTGCTTGGAGATTCAAGAAAGAGTGCCAGGGGTACAAGCCCCGGATACACTGAGGACCATGGTGTTTTTATTACGAATGTCTCAGGGATTATCAGGAATACCGGGGAGCACAATCTCTTTCCGAAGAGTTGGTGCGACGTACACGGCGAAGAGACACAACGAATGGGTGAAATCGTAGGGTTTCTTCACGATTGAAGCATGTTCGGCGCAGCAGAGGACTTAGGCGTTGAGCTGCGTGCTCTAGCAGAGAAAGCTTACGGATGTCAGGAGACAAGGCCTCTTCCTGTCCGCGGCCTCCTCGCGAAAGCGTTTGTGCAGCTGAGGAAATACGGAGCCGCAGAGGGAAATTCCATTGGCAGTCCTTGAAGAAATATCAGGAGATAGGAAAGGAGGCGGAGGACGATGTCATCGAAGTTCAGACCCTGTTTCGATATGTATTGTCCCAGCAAAATAACCACACCAAATCCAGGGTTTCGCTTGCCGAATGAACGGGTCGGTCAAGGAGATACGAAGCGGTAGAGAAAGTGCCTGACGAGCTGTTGAACATCGCGAAGCGATCACTTAGCGAGGATGATTCTCTAGTGCACGAGTTCTCTTGCTGTTTGGCGACCGCGCTTGGGAATCTGGGGAAGGATCTCTAGAGGGTGGTCGAGGAGCTCCGATGGGATGTCTATTCAGGCTATCTGACTATAGACCGTTTAGAATTTGCCGAGAGGAGTCGCGGCAAGGGCGGGAAGGACGAGAAGGATATAATCGAGTTATCTAGGAATTTTCGTTCAAAAGAATACTAAACAACACTTAAACAATGTCACACCTCTAAGGTTTACTTATTCCTTTTCTTTTTTCTTTCTTCTTCTAAATATACCGCTAATAGCGACACGAGTGCGCCAGCGGTTGGAAGAGCACCAGAATAGCTCGATTGCAAGACGGGAATGCGATATCCCATTGCAGATGGTGTCTAATGAATTACGAAACTACTAGTTATCCGCTGCTTCTATGGAAAATACTGGACGTTTAAAGTCGTAAGTGGTATCGCACCACCAACATAGCAAGTGTCGCTCCCTACGGGACTGGAAATGGGCCACTGCATGGCCCCGCCCCAATTGGGTTCCAGTAGTCGTCTTCCCTTTGAAGCTTAACAGGGCTGCTTTCCCCTTCGGCGTATGCCCTCGGAAAAGTCAGAACACGATGGGTCCAAAGCACGGAGCCCAGAACAAGCCATACGCTACTCCAGCTGGTACGTCCTAACGTCTTGACGGTCGCGTGGCGCGGTGGGTGCACCTCAATGTTGCTGTGTGGTATTAGCTACGATACAAACCAAAATACGACACAGGTAGCTGCTTACGACACAACGGCTCAGGTAATTCAAACTCTGCCTCCCTACTATACCGAATCTCCATCACAAAAATATACGTGGGAAAGTGGGTGTTGGGGTATCCAGAGGCTTGCATCAGTGGTCATGCAACTTATTCCCTTGCACTCGCCAGGATAAGTCTACTAATTGCAGAAAGGGAAATGCCGATGCCAGCGCCATAACAAGCCACTGCTTGGGTAACCCTTCTCGTGCTACCACATTGGAAGTCTCAGTAGACCTTCATCACTGGCTCGGGCGAAACGACCAAGACAGAAAGAAGCCCGGGGATTCATGCATCGTGGGTACCTTGGTCGGGGTTTAACGAGAATACTTTGGATTTCCCATACCTAATATACAAGGGGGGGCGGCTGGTCTAAACGCACTTGCGTAGGCATTTTCAAATATGTACGTTTTCTGGTATATGAACGAAAAACTAGCACCTGGGCCAGCATTATAGTTATACGTATCCAACTTATGAATATTCCTTGGTTTGTGCGAGTAAGATGTCTCTCCTACCCCTCCTCGAATACCCTTGATGATGGACACGGGTATCCATCCCTTCTGGATAGCATAGCAAATCAACTACACCGAAGTAGACACACATGACTTGCGCCTTGCTAGGGCTGTGGGTTCATCTTCAAGCCTGGTCGTCGCTAATTATGATATCGTATACACAGACCGCTCCGACCATTCAACGGTCTTAAGAGATGATCCATATGTGGCTGCAAACCTTTTTTCGCTGGAGACCGACGTAAATATGGGCGGATTGCGAACTCGCCTTCGTGCCCACCCCCGCAGACATGCAGGACTGGAATATTGCGAGAGGAAAAAGAGGGCACGCAATATACTTCCATAAAGCATGAGAGTGAAAGCGAGAGCTCTAAGAACATGGAAATTAGATACCATGCATGTACTTTCAAAGAAGTGATGCAGTAAGCTGGAATAAAGGAGATACTACGTATTTAACCTACCTACTTATATTTTCTTAAAAACAAAACGCCCTCTGCGCAACCAGATACGTAAATAATGGTGTTCTGATTTTTTTTGGCGTATTTTCCAACCAAAAATTAATAAATACTCCATGGGAGTGAGTCATTTAGGGAGGGATTATTATCGCGCCTAATTTGATAAAGGTCCGACAATCCCGGGCACGGGGCGACAATGTTAAAAAGATATTTATCACCAAGGAGGGGTTTGTTTATTATAGTTCCAAGCCACAAAACAAAAAATTTCTCACGCTATGATAGTATCGCACGTGTGCTGCCACGACTTGAGAGCAGCTGACTCGAGAGCATATATATAAACCTAAAACCTTTATGTACATGAAGTAACTCGGACCGACCGGCTGCTAAATACTCTTGGTAGGTAGTTGACAAGAGTTCTGCATTTCCTCCTTGTCTTTTATCCGCGACTACCTACGATGATTGGACTTGAAACGAGAGGAGCCTTCCCCGTCTCCTCCATACATTTATATATACCTCCCTTCCCCCCCTCCTCCTTGATTTCCGTCTAACTAATCTCAATGCGGCTTACCTATTTAACTATACAGCATGTATTTTGAGATAGCTTGGTCACGATTAGTAAGTATTGAATTCCTGTAAAAATATCCGAACAAGTATTTTTTTTAACCGTTTTTAAACCAGGACATGCATGATATACGCAAACATATATATATATATATGTGTGTGTGTGTGTGTGTGTGTGTTGGTGGCATTTATTACGTCCATACACCTACTACGGCACCTGCCTCCCTATCTATGTTATGATTCCTAGAAGTCGCTCGCTACCTACCTGCCTACCTCCCTGCTATGCCTAGGCGCCTGGCGAGTCCCTCCACCCCTTTGTACCTTACCTCATCTCCAAAGAGTAAAAATATAATAGAGGTACAAAGCCGTCCTCGGGATGGAGGCGAGTCTTAAGTATCTGCGAGACAGAGAGAGAGAGAGAGAGAGACAGGGAGGGTAGCAACACGATCTATAGTTGTGACACTGCGTCGTGCGAACTTATTCTTCAACACAAAAGCCAAGACGCCATGGTTCGGATATCGCCCTTGTTGCTCTATTCGGAGAGGGGGAGCTTTCGTCGGGAAGTCCTAGTATCAGCTTTGCGTGTACGGAGGGAGGGAGTATTTCAAAGCATATTGAGATTCGTAAATTCCACACTCGCCTTTCACCTTCTCCTCTACATCAGATGATTAATTGAACTTCTTGACGACTTTTGCGAGCCAGATTATGATATACCAAGAGAGGGACTTGGCGAATATTATTTATTTCCCCGTGGATCTCTTCACATGTCCGACTCTCCGAGGGGTGCTGCACTTTTCTATCCGTATCTCCCTTCTCTTTCCTCGCGAAGAGAAGCGAGACAGTAGGTATGCGGAGAGACTGTTGGCAGGAGAGCATCTTACTTAGAGACCATATCCTGAAGATTCCGGTTGAACGCATCAAGTCGGCCCTTTGGGCAGTTATCCAACAAGCATTGATAATGAGAGTTAGTATTATATTCATCAGATTCCGGGTGAACACATCGAGTCGAGTCTCCGGGTAGTTATTAGGAGTATCGAAACGCGGACAGGCAGCTACCAGCTTGCCAGCCAGATTGTTCGCATATCTCTATCGTGGCATTGGCAAGGGGGTTTGTGGATAACTTGTTCATTGGAAGAGACGCTGGTGTGGATTGCTTACATAACATGCAACAAAAGCTCGGGTCGTGGGGTGCGGTGGTAGAAGTCGCCGGAGTTAACCCCCCTTGGTACTGTCGATAAACCGTCCTGTTGGAACCTGGAAGGCGTGTCCCAAGTACTAAACCTTCAAGGGAATAAACTATGTGAAAATGCTAATACATCGTTAAGTCCGTGCAGATCCGGAAGATCGATGACGGACTTGGGAAAGAAATGTCTCAAACACTGCGAACACTTTTCCCACTAGTGACCGAATACTCAAACGCCATTTACGATTAGTATTATAGGTAGTATGGTAGAGATAGTCTGCCACCCGATACCTTTGTCTTAGGCATGGTAGTAGGCTGTAGGTCGATCGGACTTGCGGTCAAGACAGGGCCGCCAAATAACCCTGATGTAAACAAACCACAACAAATCCATCTCTTAAAAACATATCGTGGAAATCCGTTCGTCGTGATGCGTAGGACTCCGGCCCGTCTTTCCCTGCCAGCCCGCCAAGCCGGAGCTGAATGGCCGTTCTCGGCCCCGGACGCCAAGACCCAAGCCACCGGGTTCGAACGATTGCAATGGCACACAAATCAAAAACCTAAGTTTGTTGGTTGGCACCCCGCTAACGGAGCGGGTGGGGCTGGTGCGCACGTGGCGGCCACAGAGACTGGACCACTAGCAGGGCAATACCTTGAGCCCTTAACTGAAGTCACTATGATAATAAAGTACATAGTATGGGAACAGGGGAGCTTGCGTGCAACCACAAAAAAAAAAAGCTCTTATCTGACACTACATACATAGTACTCATTGCTTCGTTTCTCCTCTGGCCCCTCCCATCGCCAACAAGACAAACTTAGGAAGGACACTGGATGGGATGGCTGACAGTGTTAAATTTAGGCGTCGCCATGTGGCTCCTGCATCAATCATATAGACGCAGTGGGCCATTCCCTCAAAGATCTGTCGTCCTTGGTAGAATCTAGTTTCCTTCATATGTTGCTGGCCAGCCTTTGTAGCGGCGAAGGACTCGATGGGCCTGCGGAGAGGTACAGCAGCTACAGTATATGCTTGGTCAGAATTTTAAATACCAGCAAGCCATCGGCGCAAGCAATCCTTCAGTTGATTCTCGCCACTCGCTGCATCTTATCGGCCCGCACGAGCGCCGTGGAAGCTTCCTCTTCCCCGCCAATTAGCCTAGAAGACGCTTTGGAGTCTGGTGATCTCTGCTCTATCCTCTCCCTCTCGCTTGAGGCAAAAGCAACTCATGGCCATACGTGATAAGCGCGAAGTGGGAGATTCGGTACTCACACCACGCAGCCGAGAAGCAGGTAAAATACTGTTCAGTGATCTCCGTGTCTTAACCCCAAATGTGGTGAGCGCCAAAGCGGATCTCGCTGACGAATTTCCCCAAATGCAGAGAGGCAGTGGCAAAACAACCACCAAACCAGGACTAGTGCAGTGGTTGTCCATTCCACCTGGATATCTGGCTAGAAGCGTCTCAGAAAGCCGGGCTATTGAAAAAGGGGTGTTGGGTCCTTGTGTTGTATACAGGACAGGTTAGCACTACCACTGAGCTCGGACAGTTGCTTAGCACGACCTAAGCTGCCGTTCAGTTCGACGACGAGATCAGCTCTCATTGCTGTCAAACATGCCAAACTGGCCTTGTCACACTGCACACGAAGCTTGACGAAAACCCTGGGAACTGACGAATACTACCTGAGACCGACCTGGTTCGCGCTTGCCGATCTTGCCCCTAGGGAAGTGTGATCCGTCCCAAGTTAGCGTGCCGCAGAGATGATGGATGTAAGGTGGGTGGATGGCACGGTAGATACAGTCGGCCTCCATTTGAGAACGGCTTTGTGCAGCGTCTGGGCATATAATACCTACGCATGGGGAATAGTAGGCATGCTAGGCAACTTTCAAGTTCGAGCATGACCAGCCAAGCCAACATCCTGTGTCACCTCTCCTCCTTCCTGCCGCCATCGTCCAGCTCCATGGACAAGAAGAGGTGGCCAAGGTGGAGGAGTGCGGCCCCACAATCAACCACCAAAAAGGCGGGGTGGACATCTCGGTCCTGTTCTCCGACGAAGGAGGCCCGGTTAGGCTCAGGTGTTGGAGAAAATTGGCGGCCTTGTTCACATTGTTGCGAGTCACAAAACCAGTCAGATTAATTAGATGATGCGTCACGAGATGTTCTGTAAGTGTCGCAGGGGGCTCTTGTCGCCTGGAACCGACGCCCTCAAGACTGACCGCGAAGACAACAGACCAAATTGCTTTGTTGTAAAGCCTTCGACAAGTTCCGGCGGTCTGTCCCAACAACATCGTCGTCGACACTGCCCGTGTCCTCGGCTTTGGGATCTCGCACAGTGGTCTACGGTCGGTTAGGGTTTGGCGGGAGGGGGAAGCTCACCTTGACATCGGTCCAAATAGCAGCAGGTCGTGGAGCTCGGACATTCGATGGCACTCGCAAGACTGTTGAGCCTTTAAGGGCAGAGACTAGGGGTAAAATACCCCTCTAACGGCAGGCAGGAAGTCTTCCGGTTTGCGCCCTAGCAAGCCTGGGGAGCCCGTCGTTGTCCACCGATATATGAAGATAGGATAGTTTCCTGTGCGGTTTCCTTAGCGGTTCGAGATGAATGCAACCAAAGCAGGCAAATATCCATAACCAGCAAGTGTAATGACTGGGCGGCACAACAGTTTTTTGCTGCGTGGGCGTGAGTGACAACGGTGGCCAATGACAGAGGTACGGCCAGATCCAGGGCAGCGGGAGCATGCATCTTTCTGCTGTTGGACTCCAAGCCTGGTCCGGACGACGAGAGTAGGTTTGTGGACGAGGGGTAAATGCTGAATCCCACGAATAGTCGTCTGCACACATATGCATCTAGTCCTCCATTGGTATACTTGCTACCTGTGCCTCCCTCTTGGGCTGACAAACTGAGAAGGTGGATGGTAGTTATGCGCTAACCTGCATCTCAACAACACATGGTGAGATGATAGCGTATAATATTTTATATGTATGTACTGTACGTACTAGATATAGCACCTACGGAGCAAGTTTTAAATCCAGCATCCATTTGAGGGGTATTGATCTACTCTCAGCGAGATCAAAGGTGAGCAAGGGGGAGGAGAGGGGGAGGGGGGGCCTATAGTAACATGTGGAGAGATATCCATAGACTTGGGTTCCAAAACCTGTCAACTGGATATTGGATCAGCGTCTTGTTGGTTCTTTGAATGCAACCACAATTTGCAGTGTTATGATGAGAGATCTGAGTGAAAGGGCTCTTGGAGGCGCTGTGATGGCCGAGATTAGAGGCTTGAGATCTAAAGGAGTGTGAATAGATGCAGTTAGGGGAGAATACTGTAAAAGTAACGAGCTCAATGGCTCGATGGTGTGTGGTGTGAGAGGGACTTGTCTAGGGCGTCCTCCCACCCGTAGGGCATAACATGGCATCTTCTCGGCTAATTAGACGCACATTCATTCGTCGAGGCACACTGTGGTGGCCATGTGGTCCATGACGGCGATAGATACTCGCAGGATGCTTTTCGACGTCGGTATCGCATCCGTACATGGCGTTGGCGTGGCTATCCTTCCTTCCTTCCTTCCTTCCTTCCTTGATGGGGATTTTTATTATGAGCTGAGAGGACGAAGTGTGTTGTTCTAGACTCATGATGTGATGGGTAGGCAGAAGTCTTGGAAATCCATTTCGCTCGCTTCATTGATGGCCGATAGTCAAAGCACAAGAGTGTGGTCCGTCCATCTTTCGACTGCACGTCAAGCCTACGGCAGTTTTGGTGTTTGGTCGCCGTTCGTTCTGGGGGAATCCTCGTTGGTAGAGTGGAACTCTGAAGAATTCCCGCAGACCTGGACCACTCTTTAACAGGAGTAGTGTGTCACACCTCAAGAGCCCCGCGGCTGAAGGGGAAAGAAGAGCTGGAGCACTTGCTCCATACACGACAGACGCACCTGCTTCGAATGCGACGGCTGGCTGGTGGCGGTTCCGGTTAGGTGGGGTCCTCGGTCGAACTTTCCACTGCGCAGTTCCTACTGTATGTACATAAAATACTGCCGACTATTTGAACGGCTAGCTTTGACGTTGGTTGGGGACGATGTCATTTAGCCCCAAAACTTGATGAGAAATAAAAGACGGTGGTCAGTCTGCACTATGATGCGGAGTAATAGTCTTGGTAAATGTCTAGTTCGCTCATGGAAGCGGAGTGGAAATCTAGGAGGGGAAAAACAAAAGCCTGACGGTGTTGAATTACTCTTGCCTGTATCCGTACATATGTACTCTATCTAATGTTGCATGTATAAGCAGGAGTAAAAGCACTGGAAGGCGCGATCGAACAGTGCCTGTCGCCACTGACGCCATGCCCTAAGCTAGTTCCGCAACCCCCCCTGCAAAACATTATTGATAACTTCTGTATCAAGCTAGTTTGGGAGTATACGGACCACCTAAGTACCTACAGTTATAGGACGCACCTTAGGACGAATGGTTGACTGGCTGGCAGTTTGGTATCAGGAGCAATGGATACAATATCCGAACTAAACATACACCCGCATGTAATATATTTAGCACTTCGTATATAAGAAATGTATTTGATAGAGACACCCAAAGCCCGGGTCCTCTTCGCCGCTCTCAAGCCGAATTCCTGCACCGTCCGGAGAATGTAGGGATAAGCCATGCAGTAGTAAATCACTGGGTAGCTCTGAGTATGCTCGGTGGCAGACCGCCGTACCCCATATCCGGTTTTATTTTGGATACAGTTAGACATGCTTGGCATTCATCATTCTCGCAGTCTGCATCCCCGGATACAAAACGACGAGCCAGAAGAATAGTATGAGTAACAATGCGGATGCTCCTGCACTGTATCCGGGAATGACCTTTCAACCACTACACAAAGCACCCACTCACTGGCGACTGGACTACTCTCATTACCTGCTGCCGATGCCAAGACCGTCCTTCAGGGCCCTTCGGCGCATCCTTCCCCTCACCGGACGCTTGTACACGATACCTGGGCCGTCGCAGCTAGCGTGAGAAATCCACAGTAGTAGTTGCTGCGGACGGGCAGAACTTCTCAAATTGCTCTTGCCGGAGGCTTGTACCTTTTACCCCCAGTCCGCGCATATTTGTCTGGGTCATTCCTAGTTGGTCCACTTTTGCCCTCCCGTTCCTGCTGTGGTTTGCTTCCTCTCGTCTCTTCTCCTCGCCCGCTGTACTTTTGTACCTGCCTCGTTTTCTTATTCACCCAAGCACTTTCGCCTACTGCTTGCGAATCCACACAGACTATTGTAAATCACCACGCAACACGCAACGAAACGGCTAACAATTCCCTCTTCCAAGTCCACCACCACAAACACTCATCACGTACACCTTTCTCTTCTTTTCGCTTCTCTGTCATTCTCACCTAATCCGAACGGGCGGTCTTTTTCTATTTTTTGCTGAGTTGGTTGCACCGTCATTTTGCCTTCCCCCAGAACCATTGGCCTTCGAAATTCCAAAATACTTCCCGCTACCGCATATCGATTTCCTCAATTTATTCTCTCCTCTGCGCCTCAAAAGCGCGTTCAACTGCGAACCAACAATACGAGGCACAATTTTCTTCCCTTTCACCCTTTTTCTCTGCTTCAACTGTTCGACCTGAGATCCGTAATTCTTTCAATCCCTCTCGCCATTTTTGCTCCCGCGAATGTATCTGCAACACCGTTTTGTTTATCGCTGAATTCCCACCTTTGCGCCGCCTTCTCGAGGGTTGTTGGCTCGTCTTCTGTCCCCCGTCCGCCAACGAACAATAGCTTTCTCGACGCGAAATGGCTGGGTTTTTCAACAAGTTCAAGGGCGCTGGAGCTGTAAGCTTCTCCCGCTTATAATTCATCTCCTAAAGCCTTGCCCTGGCCTTTTTATGTCCTTGGGATAGCAATAATCATGCTGCGGCCAACTGATATTGGTATCTGATTCCTCTAACTCATTTTATCCTCACAGAGCGGCAATAGGCCTAGAAGTGGATCCTCACAATATCACAAGAAACATGAAGCCCCCCTGGAACTGACCCCTCTCGAGAAGATGCTTCATAGTGCTGGTCCCATACGAGAAGACGGGAGCGACAAGTTTTTCGGCCTTGAAAACGTGCGTCGACCTCCCCCCCTTTTCTTTTCGTAGATCTGGTCGCTAACTTCTTTGCCTATTGTTATAGTTTGGCAACACATGGTATGCCCTCCATGCACGTCTCCTGCGGTAATCTGTCTAACTTAGCTGACTGACCCTTCCAGCTATTGTAATTCCATAGTCCAAGCTCTCTACCACTCGGTACAATTTCGAGAAAATGTCCTCAAATACACCCCCTTCGCCCCCGACCTGGCCAATGGCCACACAAAAGCAAACGTCCAGATAAGACCTCCTCCGATAACTAATGGAGCAGCAGTAGCACCAACTAAGCAAAAGGCGCCTTCGACGGCGGAAGCTATCAAGCGACGCCAGACTGTCATGGCCGTGGGGCAAGGGGCTGTAGGGGGCGGACAAAAGCCCGAGGACAAGCCTGATAGTCCCGAGTACAAGAAGAAGCAGGCACTCCAAAAGGGCCCAGTGTTGGAGTTGGGCAGCGAAAATTCAAACGCATATGGTATGGGCGAGTGTACATTCACCGGACTTAAGGACATCTTCACAACGATGATCGAGAGCGACTCCCGAACCGGCGTTCTCAGCCCAGGCCGCTTCTTAGATATTTTCAAGCAAAACAACGAAAACTTTCAAACATCGATGCACCAGGACGCCCACGAATTCTATGGACTAGTTCTAAACGACGTCATAACCACCATCGAGGAGAATTCGAGAAAGGTGCAGGAGCTAGAGCTAGAGCTAGCACACAAGGATGCTTTGACTAACGGCCATGCGGCTGTGCCGTCACACGCTGATGGGATGATGGGCAATGTGTCGGCACTAGGCGCAGGCTGGGTTCACGACATATTCGAGGGCCTTATCACATCGGAAACCAAATGTCTCGCCTGCGAGACCACATCACAGCGGGATGAAACTTTTCTTGACCTGTCGATAGATCTCGAGGAGCATTCATCCGTCACATCGTGTCTCAAAAACTTTTCGGCGGAGGAAATGCTCTGCGAACGAAACAAGTTTCACTGCGACACGTGCGGCGGACTGCAGGAGGCCGAGAAACGTATGAAGATTAAGACCCTGCCCAAGGTTCTGGCGCTCCATCTGAAGCGGTTCAAGTACACGGAAGACTATAGTAGGTTGCAAAAGCTGTTCCACAGGGTCGTTTATCCGTACTACTTGCGAATGTTCAACACTACCGACGACGTCGAGGATCCGGACCGGTTGTACGAGCTATATGCCGTGGTAATACACATAGGAGGAAATGCATATCACGGTCACTACGTTTCTGTGATCAAGACGCAGGACCGGGGGTGGCTGCTCTTCGACGACGAGATGGTGGAGCCAGTGGACAAGCACTTTGTGAAGAACTTTTTTGGGGACAAGCCGGGAATGGCATGTGCATATCTACTACTGTACCAGGAAACTACTTTTGACAAGGCACTGGCGGACCAAGAAGCGGAAGGGTATTTGGATGTGGATGTTGATGAAGAAGGACGGGTATCGGTTAGCGAAATTCACACGAATGGAGATGGCGTGCCAGCGCCAGCTAAACAACCCGCGAATGGGCTAAACACCTCCCCCGAAGATAACCTAGATGCCCTCGCTACATCAACCTTGATGCATGCAAAGACGGCCCCGGGCGAAAGCTATACCAACGGCTATACGATCGAACCAGCGGTGTCCTCAGTCGCTCTAGATACCCCTATCAAACGATCTGACACGGCGGCGAAGTCTAGGTCGGAACTGAAGAAGGAAGCGAAAGCAGCCGAGAAGGCCCAGAAGGCGAAAGTAAAAGACCAAAGGAAAGCCGAGGCTGCGAAGAAGGTAGAACAAATTCAGAGAGTGCGGGATGTTCGGAAAGCAGAAGAGGAGGATATCCAGCGAGCGATACAGCTTAGCATGCAGGAGGCCAACTCGTCTAACCCGTCCAACCCGTCGGCTGATGGATCTGGTGGCGAAGAAGCAACTACGGACAACACGCCGATGGGTGGAAGCTTCCTCAATCGAGCAAATCGTGGGAGTCGAAGCATGGCCAAGAAGAGCTTTGCCTTCTTGGGTACCAGGGCACACCGAGAGAAGAAAGAGGACGGAACGGATGCCAACTCTGCGGATGGGCACACACCTCACCATAATAGCCACCACCATCACAACGGAGCCGACCGATCAGTTTCTGGCGGACACCAGTTCGAAAAGCTCAGAGGCCGACTCAGCTTTAATTTAGGGAGGAAAAAGAGTAGCCCCGTACTCGGATAGAGATTCGTCTATGGGCATTAATGGCAGTGGAATGTCGCATCAAGGAAAGACAAGCTTTTCTTTTCTTT
This sequence comes from Zalerion maritima, assembly GCA_022664585.2. Classification (NCBI taxonomy): domain Eukaryota; kingdom Fungi; phylum Ascomycota; class Sordariomycetes; order Lulworthiales; family Lulworthiaceae; genus Zalerion; species Zalerion maritima. Next base: position 1,873 of record JAKWBI020000201.1, on the reverse strand, counting down.
TTCTGGAAGGAGTCTCGTGCAGTTTACTTAGTGTTGCTTGGCAAATACCCCTGTCACGGTTTTCACATTACACGGATCCGTGGCCATTGAAAAACGCAGGCGCTGGCTGGCGAAAGAGGGAGTTGCTGCTGATGTAGGTGGTGAAAAAAAAAGACCAGACACAGCGTTCGCACACACATTGACATTGTTCATACTGATTTCAGTCTATTATGAGCTTTTTTTTTTTTTTTTTTTTTTTTTTTTTAAATTGCTTCTCTGGCATACATATTTGGGACGGGTGACAGCTTCGGTACAATACCCAACGGATGGCGAAGCAAAACTCGCACATATTCCTGACACACATTCATCATCATTCACAAAGCAGTAAGCCACAGCAGCACTGGGTACATGTTTTTCCGGACTATTAGTTTATTCTGTTTCTTGATCTCAAGGGGTTTCTCTTTTTATTTCTAGTTGTGCGTCTTTGAGATCACATTGGGTAATGGTACGGCTTACTTTAGATACCACTAAACGTGAGAGGTGGCGAGGAGGGAGGAAAGCAAGAGTCCATAGCAGCAGCAGCAGCAGCAGCAGCTTGTAGCCCAAGCAACGTACGAAAATACAAAATCTATTTGAGCCGGGTAAACATACATTTTCATACAACTTCTTCCCATGTAACAAATCGAGACATCAATTTTGTGTATTATGAGCTTTTATATATTCTGGTCATGCTTTTTAACCATCATGCCTCCCTGGTTCTATGTATGTACGTCACATTCATGCATGGTCACCCTGGCCTGCGTTTTACCCTAGCCATGCGCTCTACATAGCTCGTAGGCCAAAGGCCTCATCATTTCTCTCCCAGAACATGGGTTCGTCCTGCTTTGATGACAAGACTCGGGTTCGTACTCCCGATGGTAGCAGTTCTGAAAGGCGGGTGGTCTCTAACCCAAGTTCTGACTCGTCGCCTATTCTCTATTTCTTTGAGCAAAAAACATCGTATGCCCCCAGTTGTATTTGTGCATAGCGTCATAGTGGCAATATAGTGTAGCAGTAGTAGCTAGTGGCAATGGATTGGTGGTGGTGGGTATTATACGACCCATCGAATGGCCTGACTTCCAAGCCTCCTCGGATTTTGAAGGGGACACAGGTTCTCCTTCAACGATAATGAGTAGGTCCCTTGGGTCGCCCGTGGGCGTGCCGTGTCCTATCGTTCGGCATAATCTACTCTAACATGTCTTGTCCTCTCTTGCCTCCTGCACCTCCTGCTTCGGCCCAAAGCTTCCATGCTCGCTCGGGGTTTCTGTAAATTCGCTCTCGTGCGGTAAAAGACGGTAGTTCGTCGGGATGTTCGTCGGGGTCGGCATCGGCATCATCCAAGCATGAGCTCGTAGAATATTATCAATATGTTGACCAAGATCAGGGGTACTATATCCAAAAAAAAGCGTCAGCTTTGACAATCCGGCACTCCTTTTTTTTTTTTTTTTTTTTTTTTTTTTTTTCTGCAGCAGCCATCTTCCCACAAAACAAACATCTCGCGTGGGTTTGTTCCGCAGAGGTGGAAAGCGAAAAGATTTTTGGCGGCCCCGACGTTTTGAAATCGGAGTGCGTGCGGATAGCAGAGGGCGGGACCAACGAACCTCTCATCAACGTCCTGACGCTCGCTATCAACGTGACTATCCTCGCCCGCACGCCGGCGTCTGCGGCTTGCCCGAAGGCGGGATCGTAGCTTGAGGGGGACAGGCCGACTATTGGCATCATGAAGGGAACCAGTTAGCAAAAGGTCCCGGGGGGGGGGGGGGGGGGGGGAATTGGTTTTGTGGACTGTTGCGGACGGCGCGCATGGGTCGTTGTTTTAGGGGGGGACGGAGGGACGGAGGGTAGGGCAGTTCGT
>JAKWBI020000200.1:0-76702 GCA_022664585.2 Zalerion maritima | reverse complement strand
ATAATAAATGGATAAGCAAACGGCAGCGTGCTCCCTGGGTGGTTACACCATCATTGGGATGCACCAGTAGAGTCGCAAAGGCGGGCACCCCTCCTTGATGTTTAGGGGCCTCATATGCACCGTATCCCAACCAACAGACTGGTCCATCCTCCGCAGGCCTAGACAAGAGAGCAACTATGCACCACATGAACCAAGAATTATTTTAACCCGAGCAAGCCCTCTCTCTCTAGAGATTCATCCTTTTGCTTTCTGTCTCCTCATTTCTACCAAAGCTCCTTCCAAATCGACGCTGCACTGTTGCGGAAAGCACTGTTGCGGAAAGCACTGTTGCGGAAAGCACCGGGCACAGTAAATTGCTACTCCTGCCATCTATGTATCTGCCCTCCACAACCTCTACGGATAGACCGCCAGCCTAACTACCTGCAAGAAGCACAAGCTGTTCGTATCTCTTTTCAGCGCGTCATATGCCTTGCAACCTCCTTTTCCAACTCTGACCCCCTATTTTCGATCCTATTCTGGAGCCGGGGCGTAGGACAAGCAACTAGCCGCCATGGAGGTCTTCATGCGGGGCCTGCCAAATTTTGTCAGCGAGAAGGCTCTCGAAGAGAACCTCAAGCCTCGCATCTCGAAACTCGGCATCGACAGGTTTGGCTGCCAGAAAAGGGGTAACGCAACCACCGGCAATATCATCTTCGTCACTCCAAGCGATGGAGAGAAGTTCCTTACGGCGTATGGAGCCGTTCGTGATCCAACTAATGGCGGCGTGTCTGTCCCTTGGTTACGCGGGAACCCCCGGCAGAAGGCTCGCTTACGTCTTTTCGACTCTAACGTCTTCTGCGACAAAGGGAGGGGTGTACCGAACAAAATCACCATCGAAAGCATCCAGTACAAGGCTGGCAAGGAGCGAGAGCAGCGCCAGTGGGAGGCTTCGCACAAGTCCAACGGTGCTCAACATGACTCTGTTGTATTCGAAATGTGGGAGCTCTCTTGTGGCTACCTTGCCTACCCTGAAGGGGAGTGCGCCTACCGAGAAGACATGAGGTGGGGCCAGAGACAGCCTAGCTACTATGGCGGCTCCCATCCTGTAGCCACGGCCAAATTCGCAAAGTCGAGCCTCATTCTGAAGCTTCTCGACGGTAGGCAGGTCGACGTTTCCTTTAATGGCATCGAGCAGGTTGTTGCTAGTGATCGGGATAGCAGCTTAATATTGATTCTCACCGAGATTCCCAAGTTTTACACTACCAACGATCTCATCACCGGCTTGGATAGACTCTCCATTGCGGAGGAATCTGACCCCAGGAAGCAGTCTCCATCCAAGTTTAGAACGACCGATCTCGGTGGAGAGCAAAAGCACATGATTGGAGCAGGCATAGTCTACAGGATTCAGGTCTCCTCCGCCGACTTTGCGACCAAGGTCAGAAGATTGCAGACCCGGCCCTTCATTTCCGAGGTTATCAACGCCCAAGCTTACATACCCCGACTTGGAATTTCCATGATGGAGCACTTTCCACCGCTGGGTGAATCCTTGGGTACTTTGAACAAAAGGCTGGAGGTTGAGGCTAAACAAGCAAAGTTGCCCTTCGGTGTCTTGTTTCAGCTTCAGGTGTTGGCATGGAATGCATATCTTCATCCCAACACGGTCATCAAGATCTTGGACTCCTTGAAAGCTCGCCAAGGCACGTCGCGCCCCATCCCGGCCGACTCTCTCAAGAAGCTTCTCCGAGACATTCCTTTCCCAGGGCCCGACACTGATGCCGAGCTGCTAGCTGCCGATGGGATTGTCGACTGGCTTGAACATATCGAGCAGAGGTCGCGGTCTGGTAGTAGTCTAGCGCTCGACTCGATACGAGAAAATGAGCACTTGGTGTGGATTTACAAGGCTTTGGTGACGCCGACCCACGTAATTCTCTCCGGACCCGAGCTGGAAGCAAGAAACAGGGTTCTCCGCAAATTCCCTGATCACACCGACCACTTCGTCCGTGTCCAGTTTGGGGAGGAGGACGGCTCTGACATCCGCTTTAACCCCAAAGTATCCAACGACCTCGTGTACGCTCGATTCAAAAAGATCTTGACAGATGGTATCTCGATTGGCGGCCGACGCTATACTTTCTTCGGCTTTTCCCACTCGTCTCTCAGAAGCCACTCGACCTGGTTCCTAGCGCCTTTTACGCACGAAGGCACCCTAAGATTCTACAACACTATCATTCTAGGGTTGGGAGACTTCAAAAATATTCGAGTGGTGGCAAAATGTGCGGCTCGGATAGGACAGGCGTTCTCCGAAACACCGTACGCAGTCAACATGAAAGAGTGCGGCATCGAGCACACTTCCATTCCGGATATCAAATCGCCCGACGGCTCTCGTGTTTTCAGCGATGGGGTAGGCACCATGTCTACAGAAGCACAGCTAAAGATTTCGGCCAATCTCCCCAATGGAACAGGCGCAACTGTGTATCAGATTCGATTTGGGGGAAGCAAAGGCGTGATTTCCCTCGACTCGAGACTTTCTGGAAACTTGATTTGCATCCGCTCGGAAAGCATGGAAAAGTTCGCCAGCAATGACACCGACAACCTGGAAATCTGTGGAATGGCGAACCGGCCCATCCGACTTGTTTTGAATCGGCAGAACATCAAGATCCTGGAGGACATGGGAGTACCACCGGATTGGTTTCTGGGCCTCCAGGCTACGGAACTCAACCGACTTCAAGGGGCCACGAAGAGCATCTTCAACACATCGGTGTTCCTGGCACAGCAGTCCATTGGCGATAGCATTGAGTTTCCAAAGTTCCTCAAGCGCCTTGAACGTCTAGGAATTGACTTCAAGGCCGACCGACTTCTGTGCGGCATCGTCGAGTCCGTTGTGCTCCAGGAGCTGCGTCTTTTGAAACACAAGGCCCGAATTCCCGTCCCACAAGGCATCACTCTCTACGGTATTATTGATGAGACCGGGTTCCTTGAAGAGGGTGAAGTGTATGTTACTTTCGAATCATACGAGGGCCTATACGACAGAGCTCCTTCGGACAAGGCGCCACTCTTGGTAACGCGATCGCCAGCCTTGCATCCCGGAGACATTCAGCGAGCGGTGAACAGAGTCCCTCCAGATGAGCATCCCCTGGGCGAACTCGCAAACTGCATCGTCTTCAACCGCAAAGGAAACAGAGATCTCCCAAGTATGCTGTCGGGGGGCGACCTTGATGGAGACTTGTATCACATCATCTGGGACCCCAAACTTGCCTTTGACCAGCTCCAAGTGTTCGAACCCGCAGACTACTCTCCGCAACCAGCACAGGACCTTGGCCGCAATGTTGAAAGAGAAGACATGGCTCATTTTATGATAGATTTCATGAAGACTGATCAACTGGGCTTGATATCTGTCCGGCACATGATTCTCGCAGACCAGGAAGAACTGGGTTCTGTCCACGGGAACTGCAAACGTCTTGCCGAGCTCGCCTCAACCGCAGTGGATTTCAGCAAGAGCGGGATTCCTGCGGATGTGGACCGCTTGCGTGAGATCAGGAGTCACCGAGCACGCCCTGACTTGTGAGTGGTTTCTAGTCATTGATCAGCACGTAGGGTTTTCCAGTGCTAACATTAGTGAAAAGCCTCGCTTCAGCACCGCCTGTAGAGTTCGTCGACTTCGATACCATCATATTCGAGAGCGAGGCTCCAATCCCCCAAGAGGACGAAGACGAAGATTCGGGTGCTCAGTACCAGTATTATCGGTCTAAGAAGATCCTGGGCAGACTATTCAGGGCTGTGAAAGAAGAGAAAATATGGCATGATTCGGTCAACATCAAGGCTAAAAGAGACAAGACGAAGCTTTGGGTAGAGCTGAGAGATCATGTCGATGCCGCTGTTAAATGCTATGGTTTGAAGTGGTCGCACAGAACTACAAAAGCCCAAGGGCTCCGGACAATGTATTACACTCTTGCCCCCCCATCTATCATTCTCGCTCTAAAGCTAATATTATGATTAGGTACGAAGAAGCGGTACAAAATGCGATGACGGACAATGCAGAGTATCCGCACAAACCGTTGTCTGAAGTCGAGCTGTTTATTGGACAAGTTTTCAATAAGCGAGGCGCTCAAACTAGACGGCAACGCGACTGCTCGGACAAGCTCAGGGACACCTTCGCACGAATAAGCAGCGCGATCTGGAGGATGATTCGGGAGCGACCTTCAGTAGGCGACGATGAGTCCGCAGCTGGGAGCATCGCCAGCGCTGGCGCGGCCCATCCAGCAGCTGATAAAAGCGTACTCGAGCTCGCCGCGGCATGCTTTTATGTTTCTCTGCAGGAGTCTGGAGTCGGAGTCGGACGCAGGCATTCCCAGCAATGGCGAGTGGAGTCGTTCAAAATCCTGGCCGCCAACGTGTTCCTGAAGGAGCTGGAGATGTATCAAAAGGCAGAGGATATCCGCTTGGGGGTGGATATTACGTCGGGGGGTTACCTTGGTGTCGGGGGCGGCCCGAGAAGGGGAACGTACAGCGGAAGGAGAGGAAGCCGAAGACGACACTTGCTACCAGCTCCGAATGTTGCCGAGCCGCCAAGCATTGCCAGTTCACTCAACAGCAGTCTCCGGATGATTCCGCCTCAGGTTGATATTTGATGCACCCGATGTCTAGGATGGACGGTGATGGGAATATGTTGGTAAATTGCCCTTTTCTTCTTGTGGCTGGGGGATATACTGGTGTCTTGTTGTCCAGGCAATGTGCTGTGATTTTGTCCTTTTTTATTTTTCCACAATGACAGGCTTTGAACTTGTCCAATAGGTATTTAATGTTCTATCAAAGCGAGAGGATTTGATCTATTTTCTCAAACCTTTGCTTGGAGACTGCCATGTGTATTTTGTTCTTTTATAAGAATTGCCGTTTAATGTAGCGAGAACCCCACATTCATTTCTCAATCTCGCGGCTCCTAGTCCGCAAACAACACCGGGCTGCACTACTGGCAGGGCAATGCAGCTGCTAGGTAGGGATTGTCTTTGAATGTGATACGCTCGTTGTGGGAGCAAGGATAGCCGACCCTCCAAGCTTCCCGCGGCCACTCGACCGCACATCACAATCCTCGAACGTTCTCCCATCCTTAGAACAACAGGGCGGTCCATCGACATTCGCGAACCCGTGGTGACCATAGTACAGCGTATGGCAAGACAAAGTAGAATGCCATAAGGCTCTAGATGAACGTGGAAGAATTAACTTAGTATTTCACCCATGTAGCAACCGTGTTCGGTGACCCGCTTCTTGATTAGTCACAGCCGAGCATTGACCATCTGCATACTTTTTCCTCTTTTCGCTACACCCACCCAAGCACTTTATTCAATGACTTGGCCCATTGCCAGTCCACTCAACGTCGTTATATTTTGCCACCATCATCCCTCCTACTCACTGCCATATAACACCTCCCAGCATTTTCCTTCGAGACTAATGCGCATAATCACAGGGGGTCGAATTGTGAGTCGTCAAATCAGGCCTTTCTCCTTACACGGCACGTTGCCACGCTGCTTCGCTGCCAGCGCAAGAGTTTTCAACGGCTGCGGTACGGCTAAGCAGGGGATGAACATGCCGGCACACGGAAAGAGACCAGCACGTGGTGCGGCATGGCCACGGAAGAAGAAGGCGTCGAAAAGGGAGAGGACGATGGATGGTGCATGCACCAAAGAAGATATCCTAGAGAAGGACATCTCGAGTCTCGTATCGAAACTAGGTCTACTAGACGCCAATGACAATGGGGATGCGGCAGACGACCAGAGGAAAGGAAGCGAAGCAGAGGATACGCCACGGCCAGAATTTCCAGGGCCAGGGACGGAGGTGGCACTGGATATAAAGATGCTGGCATCAACCGGCGAAGGACTGGGTACCCTTCAAGGCTCCACCTTACCCCGGGTTTTTGTTGTCCCCGTGGGCACAGTCCCAGGAGATGTCGCCCGCGCCAAGGTCTACCGCCACATGGACTCTCACACCGTGGCAGACTTGATATCCATCGCCACCCCGTCTTCGTACAGAGACGAATCCAACATCAAGTGCAAGTACTTCGGCAAATGCGCCGGCTGCCAGCTCCAGATGCTTCCCTACGATGCCCAGCTAGCCCACAAACGGGACGTAGTCGTCAAGGCATTCGCAAACTTCAGCAACCTCACCCCCGAGCAGGTGCCTGAAGTGGGAGAGACCGTAGGAAGCCCGTTGCAGTATGGATACAGGACTAAACTGACGCCTCACTATGACCAACCCCGAGGCGAGGGGACGAGCCGGGGAAAAAAAAACAAGGTTCCCTTCTCGAGCCGTCCGGACGTCGGGTTTCAGAAAGTCGGTTCTCGGTCCGTGCTGGACATCGAGGAGTGCCCCATCGCTACAGAGGTGTTAAACAAAGGGTTGAAAATAGAGCGTGAGAGGATGAACCAGGAATTCGGTAATCTCACGACCGGGGCTACCATATTGCTCCGCGAAAGCACAAAAAGAGTCCACACAAATAGCGATGGAACTCCTACATCTCCACCCCCACCAACAGACAACGACGGAAGACAAGCCATGGTGGTAGTCAAAAGGGAAAAGTTCACAGAATACAAAACCTGCGTCACCGATAGCACGGCCGACACGTTCGAGCGCGTCGGAAAACACCTCTTCAAGAATCCTGCGGGGGCTTTCTTCCAGAACAACAACTCGATCCTTCCCCTGGTCACCGACTACGTCCGCGAGAAAATTCCAGGCGAGAAGCCCATTCGTTTCCTCGTTGACGCGTACTGCGGATCCGGCCTTTTCACCATCACGCTGGCTTCTCTCTTTACGAGCGACGGTTCTGGGGAGGGAACCAGTCCTTCTCCCGAACCACCACAGCCTTCCCGCTCCCCATCCCCACCCCCTCCGAACTCCCCAGACGGCCGCAGCGAAAACCTAAACCCCCTCCCCTTCGGCTCCGTAGGCATCGACGTATCGACCCACAGCGTCAAGAACGCCTACACAAACGCGCGTCTCTCCAGACTCCCCAAGGACACCTACCAGTTCGTCGCGGCGGACGCGAGCGACATATTCAGCCGCGTCAGGAAGTTCGACCCCGAGGACACGGCCGTAGTGATAGACCCTCCCAGAAAGGGCTGCGATGCCAGCTTTCTGAGGCAGCTGATGGAGTTCGGGCCGAGGAGAATCGCTTATGTCAGCTGTAACGTGCATTCCCAGGCGAGGGATGTTGGGATGCTCGTGAGGGGTATCGTTGATGGGTTTGGGAAGGGAAATGGAAAGGGGAAGAGAGGAGCGGACGGAAATGACGATGTAGGTGGCGAGGAAAGCAAAAAGATGGCGCGCTATGAGATCGAGAGCGTGAGGGGATTTGATTTTTTCCCTCAGACGGGGCATGTGGAGGGTGTGGCGATATTGAATCGCGTTTGTTATGATGCTCCAGCTCCTGAGGCTGCGGTTACGTGATTTCCGATGATGGAATAAGTGAGATATCGAACATGCGTAGAGCGTAAATTATGCATTATATATACCCTTCATGAATCATTATATCCTACGAACTACAAAATTGCCAAGCCAGAAGCATCGCGGGGAGCTCCAGCTGCCAGGCTTTCCCTCGGAAATATCTCACCTTTCTTCCCCTCCGTGGGGACCTCCCTGAGAACAAGTTTGGGCGGTCGGTCTCGAGGGCCCAAACCACAACAAGCTCTCAAAAGCCCATAGTCCGCAATGCCATCCCAAGTCGGACCCGCGTCTCAATACAGTGGGGCCAGAGTTCCACCAGAAACCTAGCAGCTCCAAGAGCATCTCAACCCATGATTTCCCCTAGTCTATTGTGCAAAAAGAGGGCTGGACTCTTAAAAAATGATATTTTGTGTGTAACTGCGCTTCTTATCGGTGCCAGGCTGGTTGGTTGGTTGGTTTGTCTTTCCAACCTTTTTGCCAAGGCGATCAGCGACGCTCCCAGGGTCTCGGAGATGTGCAAGGAGGAAAGGAGACGAGGGGACGAAGGAAGAAGCAGGCTTGGCCGGCATCTTGTAATCTACGACGACGTTCGATCTAGGGCCGCAAATTCTGCTAGTTACCACAACCCCTCCTGCGACGACGGCATTTTTTCCGGGCATCTTGATTCCATGGCGTGCCATTTCCTCGCTCGTATTTACGGCCTGTACGATCGCTGTCCGGGATGCGACGTGGAATTGCGGCGGCGATCGTCGTCAGAGGGCTTCAGCCATGGTTCTGGTCGACTTCTACGCCGAGAACAGGATGCTTCCAGAGGTGTTTCCTAAAAGCATCCCGGCAGTGTTTTGCTGCCAGTAATCGGCCTTGGTGGGGCGTGGAGACCAGTGAAAAAAAAAACAGGCAGAGGGAGCAGCGCGGTAGTGAAATAATATGACGAAAAAAAAAACAATTCCGAAGGTGAGGGACAAGTCCGGGATAGTAGTTAATGCTGCACTTTGAAAATACTAACTGTTGACTGGTGCCGGCGTCGTAGCAGTTGCTTTCCCCTTCTTCATTCCAGCAGCCCGCGTCTAGTCGAGAGTTGTTGCGGAGTGTTTGTGCGTCACGATGACGATCTTGGTAGCTACGTTCCTCCCTACACTCGAGTGAGTATGCCCCGTGCTACTCCTGACAGTTTAAGCGTCGGAAATAAACGCTCCTTTTCGAAGGACGAGATGGGGGGAATACTGCACGATACTGGACGGGGCATGGAGTAGTCAAGGAAAAGGGGACGAGCCATGGAGAGGGATATAAATACCGGCCATTTGTCCCTTCCGTCCACACTTAATTTCGGGAAGTCTTGTCTTATCTTGGACTACTAGAGCATCTTTCTTCTCCTGTGGTATACGACAGATCCCATTCTTTCCAATCTTGACAAAGATTTACTTACATTCAAGGCGATCGTCCAGCTATACGATAATTTTGAAGCTCCTTTTTGGCCGACCCACTCCTTGGAAACCGCGCTTCCATACGACGGCATTTCGCACAGATTATTCATGTCCATCCCCACCAGTGCGAACGCGAACATGGACATGAACACCGACAGTAACACGTCGCTATCCCACCGTCCCGTCGCCCGTGGCCTCCCAAGCACCATCTTGGACCGTCTCACCGTGCCAAATCCTGTCCCGGACATCACGAGCCAGCGCAAAGGTTCGCTGAGCACGTCGCCTGATTGGCTGGCAATCAGCGAGGAAAACATAGTCACCTGGGCGGATTTCACCTACGAGAACGTGCTCGGCTGCCTGGGAGATTTGTTGGAGAATCCCTTCTTGCTGCCTCGGCCTAATGCGGGTGGGGCTTCCGCTGCTGATGCAAGGAGGGCGGGAAGGCTGAGATCTAACGCGGTGTCTTTCTCGAGGACTGGTGAGAAATCCGCCACAAACGCTCCTTGGGGGGTGGGGGTGGGAGAGGATGGGGACGGGAACGGGAACGGCCATGCGAACGACTGTATACCCGGATTCGAAGAAATGCCAAAATCACAAACCATCATCCACGACGAAGAAGACGTGGACACGCTGGTAGACCACTGGGTTAGAAGATTGGTCAGGGAACCGCTGAAAGCTTGCGCGCCGATGGTGCAGAGTAGGGTTTCTGGTGTTGTTGCCGCGCCGCATACCGTTACTGACGCCGACGAGGACGAGGAAGAGGAGGGCGGGAAGGGGCAAGGGAAAGGGAAGGGGAAAGGAAGAAAAACAGCGAATGTCAGGGGAACGAGTGACATAACCTTCAAGCGGAAGGGATTAACGCTAAAGACCGAGAAAGGGGGGAAGTTGTTGAAGCCGGACTGGCACGTTTTTCTTCATCCGTACGACAACTCGGGGGACACCGATGCGAGTACGGCGGGTGCGAACGACGACCATGCTAGAAATGATAATAATAATAATAATAATAACAACAACAACAACGACAACAATAACACCATCGGACACGGCGATGAAACTAGTAGCGGAAAAGGGGAAGGAAAGGGAAAGACCGTACTTGTTATCGGAGAAAGCAAGTGCTCTTCCAAGTGGCATAGCGGTGGGTTTCTCGGCGAAGATAAGAGCAAAGAGGGAGGAAAGGGGAGAACGAGAATGAGAATGAAAATGAAGACGGAAACGTGGCTCTGGCCATGGAGACAGCTTCTCACTTACTGCGTCGCGGCAAGGACGAGGTATGGGTTTTTGATTAGCCCCGAGGAGGTTGTCGTGGTTAGGGTTTCTACCGTCGCACCCGACGATGATTCTCAAAACAGCGATACAATGATGGCGCCGTGCGAAGAGGGGCGCCGCGAGGATGAAGGTGGGTGGGAAAACGCTACACAAGACGACGGAATGGCCCAGAAGGTAGACTCGGACTTTACCCCGTCCTCTCCGTCTTCTTCATCCTCATTCTCGTCGCCCCCGGAGGCAATGAGCAGAACCCCCCAAGAAGAAGAAGAAGAAGAAGAAGAAGATATCGGCACGGCCGAAACAGCCCGGCCGAAACCAGGGCAGCAGCCAACATACCAAATTGAACGCCTCTCCATCCCGTGGAGCAACCACGGCAAGGGCAGCCTCACCGTCTCCCTCGCCATCGTTGCACTGGGCCTCCTAGCCATCAACGACGAGCACCGCGAAATCAGACATGTCGAAGACGTTCGGGGGCTAAACGTCTGGTGGGAAGAGTATGGCAAACCCGGTTGGAAGCACCACGCCACCATGATGCCGGCGTATAGGAGGGATGATTTACCCGCCGGCGCGACCGTTATGACGAGACGGCCGGGCTTAGATAGAGCTGACAGACCAAGCCCAAGCCCAAGCCCAAGCACGAGTATAGACACGCAAGTGACGAGAGAAAACGCAATACAACATGCCCAGGTTAGGAGGTCGCCGAGGAGGGGGCGAAGGGCGACGTTGATTTAAATGCTAGATTGGGACGAGGTGGATTTGATAAAACCAGTTGGTTGTGGATCGTAAAGATATGGGTTCATGACCTTATATAGCGCCTGGGCCTTTTTTATGGGGAATAACACGCCTCACATCGTCGACTAGTAAGTAGCACATAATATTTCGTGCATGGTAAGTCCGTCAAGGGGTGAAGTAATTTCTCCTCCCAGCAAAGCCATGTTTATAGCAAGAAAGCAGCCTTGTCATCGTCAACGAACCATAACAAGTCGCAACTCCAAGAGGAGTACAAACTCAATTTGATTAATTTGAAAGAAATCCAGAGACTGGGTCTTTCCTGTAGCCTACTGTTCGAGTAATGTCTTGAGTGCCCGTATCGCTGCTTCCATCACCTCCTGACGCCGAGACTTCTTGGCCACCTCCTTCAGCGTTTCCAAAGCACCGGCGTGAATAAACATCTCCCTCGCCATCTTGCCAGTGTCTCCCTCGGCCTCCACCATGTTGCCAACAATAAACACTCCGCGATGCTTCAAGTCCTCGCTATCATCCTGGCACAGCTTCAAAACAGCATCCACGCCTCTCTCCCTTTGCAGAAGACCCTGTACGACCCTTTCATCGCCGGACAACGAGGCAAGGGCTCCGCCAGCCGCAGAGCGAGTCGCAATGCTCTCTGCATCCGATAGCGCTAGGAGAATGTTGAGCCGGTTCTTCGCCGCGCCGCTGGCCGGGCCCGATCCCGACGGCGCAAAGTGTGACTCGATGGTGCTTGGGTCCTGAACCAGGTTGCAGATGAGCTCCACCGACGCCCGGGACACCTCCTCGATGGAGGACAACAGTAGATCGTCCATCGCCGGCCAGGCCGCACGGCATATCGCTCGTCGGGTCTCGTCGTCCACCGAGGCAAGGTTGGTGAGAGCCATCAGCGCCTCGAAGGTCGGGAGGAAGTCTCTCGGCCCATCCGAGCTGGCGGGAACGAGAAGAGAGGCCAGGGGGCGGATGGAATTGGTCATGGTCGACCTGTTGCCGCCGAATATTAGGGACGGGTTGGTCTTGATGAGTATGCGGGCTAAAGCCTGTGCTGCGACCGTCCGAGGATGCGGGGAGGACGTCGGCTTCTCCGGAAGAGCAGTCCAGGACCCGAGAAGGAGTTTGATGGCGCCTTGCTGGGCAAGCTGGCCACACAGGCTTTGCCTAACAGAGAGTGAAGAAATAATGGATACGACTAGGGCGAGCGACGCTGGGGAGCCGTGCTTCGAGTGCGTCACCAAAACAGGCGTTACGCCAGCCTCAAAAACGGCCTTGCAGCGAGCTTCGATGTGAACCTTGTCCATCAGGGGATCAGCGTCGGGTAGTTTGCCAGCAGCCTGTGCGTAAGCTTTCAGTTGGGCCATCTTCTTCTGCTCCTCCGATATGGTTGGCGGGTAGCTGGTTATGTTCACCAGCACACTCAAGGCTCCGTACGTGACGGGGGATTTGGCGGGGGCATCGGCGAGCTCCTTAACAATCTTCTTGAGTAATCCCCCGTCATGAGCAACAATCTCCTTCACTTTCGGTCGCAGGGTAGCATATGCGAGGCCCTCAATGGAGTTCTGGTGCTCTCCGTCGGGGCCGTTCAGAATCATGGAGGTAAACATCTTGGTCAAATCTTCAATGTCCGTCGTCGCGGGTTGAATTCTGCTGTTCTCCGACGGCGGGTTCGCAGAGGGGTTAGGCGGGACGGCCTTTATGCCCGACTGTCAGTGGGAACATGGCTGCATGATGGACAAGGCCAACTCAGGCAGAGCTTACACTGAGCTTGGTGAGGATGACGGCGGCAAGGTTCTTGACATGCTCGCAGTGCCTCCTCATCGAGATGGAGCCCTCAATGACGTGGGTATCGGGATCTTGAGAATGTAAGTCCTTAACCATCTCGTTCGGATCCTGGTCCACCACCTCCTCGAGCCACTCGGTGCAATACTTCTGAATGGCCTCTCGGCAGGCGGGGACCATGCAGGCCGCATTCAGCATGTCCAAGCATGCCGTTTCGACCTTTCTACTCTTCCATTTCCTTCGCATGAGGGGGCCGAGACTGGGGAGGAAGCCTTCGCTGAGAAAAATCTCGGCCGACATCTCGGGAAGGAGGGGAAATAGGGTGGAAGCGACGCAGAAGGCGGCAATGTTGTCGTCGTAGGTACCGCGCTTGATCCTGGCGTAGAAGAAGGCCGATAGATGCTTGTAGCCACCCTCTCCGGCAGCTTTGATATAGGCCGAGGTAGCCAAAGTAGCATGTGCCCGGACACTTTCATCTTGCCGCATGTCAAGATAGCCAAGAATAGTATCAACACAATCGTTGTCGATGACGGGCGTGACGGGTTTGTGATCCTTCTTCCCGGCCTGAGCTGCTTTGATATCCTCGTTCAACAGCTTTGTCAGTTGGTCGAGAACTTTGCTAGTCTCGTCGGCTTCCTGTCCGCCCTCCATCAACCTGGCGAAGAGCAAAAGAGTCTGGTCCTCGCGGCTCATGGTTGGGGCGATGTCATTCTGGTTGCTGCCGCCGGGCGTGATGTCATTTCCATTGGTAGCCATAGCGGTAGTCATCGTTGCCCAATCCCGAGATTTTCGTCTTGAGCAGGTGGTGGTGTGAAAGATTTGGTAGCTCAAACTTTGGGGAAGCAGCCTTGCACAAGTGATGCGAGGTGAGGTGTGGTGGAGGATTTGTAATAATCAAAAAGGTGGCAAGGTGACTTGGAGCAAGCAGCTTCTTGTGAGACGAAGTAAGAAGCGCGAAGTCAACTCTTGAGACTGTATGGATGCAGATATGGGAGG
Source organism: Zalerion maritima (assembly GCA_022664585.2). Taxonomy (NCBI): domain Eukaryota; kingdom Fungi; phylum Ascomycota; class Sordariomycetes; order Lulworthiales; family Lulworthiaceae; genus Zalerion; species Zalerion maritima. The sequence goes on along the minus strand of JAKWBI020000200.1, from coordinate 63,083 downwards.
CTAGCTGTGATGGCCGACAGCAGTGCTGGTAGTTGTTGTGGAATGTGTGCTGGTCAAAACTGGTGGGGGGAATAGGAGGGAGGAGATATATGACTGATAAATACCTTGGGCTGGGTTCAACGACGGCGCGGCCGCTTGATCGCAAAAACAAATTTGAGGTAATTCCGATTGACGGCCGAAATATTTAAGAAGGTACTAACCGCGGGGCTTTCCCTCGCGAATAGATGACAAAGTTGGTGTCTATCTCAAGGCACTAATGAGGCCTTGCCTTTCCTGTCTGCTTGAAAAGGTGGGATGTGGGCGGGATGTAGGTGAATGCGGGATGTTGCTTGTTGGGTACTTGCACTACCTAGCCAAGTGCTACTAAAGCCAATGTATAGGCTACCAAAAGTCAATACGTACAGTGTCTACGCTGCCAACGCCCCCGTTAAGCCAGGCAGCGGCAGGTGTCGGAAGTCCCTCAGCAGCCACTAACAGCCCAGATCTCAGTCCCACAGACTGGAAATTTGTATGGATGCAAAGGCCGCAAGGAACTTTTCATGGCAAGCAGATCAACTTCCCCAGACGAGGAGAAATGGCTCTTCCGAATGCTGGGGTCAATGATCGATCCACTGTCTCTGAACAAATCAGACCTGCAGTATGTTGAGACACTTTTGAACACAGGCGTCTATCTTCCCTACAATTGCTGTCATTCAAGCTGCTGTACGAATCCGTGCCAGCACTAATCCGCACACGGTACAGATGCTGCATGCCCCTCACGTGGTCTGGCGTCGCCACTGGAGGAAGCTGTGAGGTCTTGGCGCCGATGCGCGTCACTCCAATTCAGCAAGTCAAACCGTAGCAGCCTTGAAAAATGTACACCACCCTACCCGTTACATTAACTGCAAGTCGACTTTGCGTGCCTCACCTCGGCGTTGCCCGATACCGTTGTTTATTTGCACTAAACAGACAACCTGCCCTCTTCCAGACCCTACTAAAAACCCAATCTAGTAAAAAGTTTCTTTTCTCCAGAACTACGCCGCACAAGGACAGCACATCCTGTTGACGACCGGTCTCGGGGCCTGGGTCCCCATCAGCCTTCCTTAGAACCCCCACTTCTACCCCCCAGCTCCGCTGTTTCATTCTTCTTCGCCATGAACCTCAAGAAAGAATCTGGCGCAGATATCGATGGTTCCGAACACTACCACACCGAAAAGGACCAAATACCGTCGCTACTCACGGTGATCCTCGACACAAACCCTCGAGCTTGGGCAGCCCTCTCGCGAACGCTGCCTCAAGACAAAGCAGTAGCCAATATACTCGCCTTCCTCAACATCCACCTCTCGTACAGCTCACTACACCAGGTCGCCGTAATAGCATCCCACCCAACATGTGCAAAATGGCTCTACCCTTCACCACCACCTCCTCCGGGCTCCGACGTCGAGATGCGCGATGGCCCCCCTTCCTCACGAAAAGCTGATACAGCAAACAAGTACGACATATTTAGCCAGGTGGAAATAGCAGTAATAAGCTCCCTCCGCCGGCTAAACGAAGCATCCACGAGCGAAGACCTAGGTTCCACCAATACTCAAATGTCCGGGGCCCTCACCCTCGCCCTCGCGCACACCAACAAAGCCAACACCCTCCTCCTGGCCAACATGGGGGGCGCAGATTCAGGCGGTGCGTCCGGAGGAGGGACAGGAAGAGGGAACAGCGGGATGGCGATGCACGCCCTGAACGCCCGTATACTCATCATATCCGTCTCGGACGCTTCCCCCTCCCAGTACATCGCAACCATGAACTCCGTCTTTGCAGCCTCGCACGCGAAGGTTTCGATAGATGTGCTAGCTCTACGCGGGGATACCGCATGTAGCCGACCACCACCAGCTACCACCGTTGCCCCAGCCTTCACAAACTCGTCGAATGGCGTTCCTGCGGCCGTAGAGGCGGCGTCGGGACGGACAACCTTTCTACAGCAGGCAGCCGACATTACGGGGGGTACGTACCTCTCCGTCCCCAACGCCGTGGATGCAGCGGGCCTCCTATCCTTCCTCATGTTTGGGTTCGCGGACTCCGAGACACGGAGAGGTCTCATACCGCCTACGCAAGACAGCGTGGACTTTAGGGCTGCGTGCTTCTGCCACAGGAGGGTCATAGCTACGGGATTCGTGTGCAGCATCTGCCTAAGCATATTCTGCTCCATCCCCGCCGAGAAAGCTGCCGATATCTCGCCTGGAAATGCGGTGGAGTGCTTAACGTGCGGCTCCAACCTGGTGCTTGGGTTCTACGGCGACAAGCCAGCCGTCATTCCGAGGCGAAAGAGGAAGAGGAAGCGGGGCGTTAACGGAGTAGGACGAGAAGAAAGCGGAAGTCTAGCGGGCACTCCAAGACCGGGACAGTAACACAATTGAACTACTAGGAAAGAAGCATTATGAAAAGTCGGGTCTTGAAATTTGATATGATACTAATACCCTTTTCTTCATCATAGAGGATATAAACGGAGCAACGGGGCCAAAACAAGAAACGAATCCAACCCCTCAGGCTTGTGAACAATGTAGCTAACTCTCATTGCGATCAACTCGAACCACAATGCAATCTTACCATGTGAGCTTAGTTCTCATGTGAAAGCAGAGTTAAGTACCCTAAGGTAGAATTGTTGTGTTTTTAATTATATATTTAGTTTGAAACTATTAGTCTTAAGTGTCCTAAGGAATTTCTATCAGGCAAGCAAGACTTCCCCCTTCCCCTATTCAAGTCTTCCTGTTAGGCCATGTTGATAGACGTGCGCGTAAGCATTCATTGACTAAAAAAAATATTTTCCATCAAACTACAGGGTTGTTTGCGCCAGCCGTCTCCTGATCCTGAACAATAGCGCCTAGTGGCTTTGATTTTCGGCGAGAGCTACCCGGTCGAAGCGAACTAGCAGAGATACGCTCTCTCGAGGGGTTGTGCTTTGGTAGCAGGCTGGTATCAGATGCGGTGCTCGTCATCCTGGGGGCTCGGGGGTTGCCACGGAGCCCAAAGAAGCGACCCTAGCCCTTCTTCGCCGCCGACTCCCACCCATCCTGGCTAGAATCCTACTTCCTCAAAGGTGTAGCTGGAAACTTCCTGGCTCCCATCGTGATGTCCACGGCGGTCTTGCTGGACTTGTCTTTACTCTCGCGACGTCTCGAGACGACGCATTTGGGTTTCTTGTCCTCGGTAGAAAAGGAAGCGACGGCAAAGGATGTCGTGTTGTGGCCCCAGTATACGTAGTAGCCCCGAGGACATTGCTTGACAGCTAGAACACCGATTCCGGGTTGAATTTTGGAATGAACGATAGACGGATGCTCCAAAAATAACTCGCGGATGAAGTGCTCCAATGCCATGTCCTCCGTTATTTCCTCTCCATGGACCGTGGCTTCTAGGTCCCCAACGCGGTGGCGTATCGACTCGGCACAGCGCTGGGCGGCCTGGGTGGTCGCAAAATGCTCTCCAGTACCACTGCATACTGTCGCTATGGCTGCCTCTTCGTCATCTTCGTCGACACATACGGGAACAACAGCGGTTCCGATGCCGACCAAGGCGGCAGGTCCAACCCGCCCTTCAAGCTTCATTCCCACGCCCCCAGAACTGGAACCAGCAGCTATTTTCCCATGGACGTCGATCGCAATTGCACCGACGGTGTCTTGGATACCACCGTCCCTAGCATAAGAAGTGTCTTTTACTGATTCGGTCACAGATACAGGGCCATCTTTGACGGAAAGTGGACTCCGGACGCGAACCTTTTTGTTCCTATTGCTGCCTTCGTCAATAGTACGTTTCTGTGGAGGAGTTAGTTCGATACTAGTAGGTTGTGCTTTGTTAATTGTAGTGAAAATCGCAGTTTCGGGTGCCAATCCCTCGCGTTTAGGGCCTCCCACTCGGGGAGCTGTGAGCCCTTCCGACTGCTCTCTTGTGGGCGAATCTGGCTGTCCCTCATTCCATGTGCCAGTCCTAACAGCGTTGGTGTGGTCGCTGGTAGCTTCGGCCTTGACTTCGAACGTGCTGATTACGACATTACGAACCGCTCCGGCAACAGCCCTGTTTTTTTCCAGTTCTCGCTTCCAGTCAATCCAGCGAAGACGAGAATTCCGCGTCACGAGTGCCTCATCCGTGCAGACTTCAATGCCACGACGCATCGCAAAATTTCGAGCGCCGTTGCCTACAAGGAGGTTGGGTGGTATCCGCCAGGAGAAGTCGGGGTTATTGGAGTTTTCAAGCACTTCGCGAGCAAGGCAAATGGGATTCTTGACGCCTGGGACGGCGCCGCAGGCACCACTGCGTCCCAGGTGGTCGATAATGTTGGCATCGTTTTCGACTATCCCTTCTTCATTCAAGTTGCTTCCGATTCCGGCGTTGGTGAACTCTGCGTCTTCCATGACTTTGACGGCTGCTTCGACGGCTTCTGTGGCTGGTCCGCCGACCTTCAAAACTCCCATTGCAGCAAAGCAAGCCCTTTTCGGATCGTTAGACTTATATATATTTTCTCGGATACTGCGAAACAGGAACATACTTGTGGAGTAGTGAGAGATGCAACATCTCGTTCTGCGGGCTGTGGTAGCCAGCTCCAGCATGGAGAAATATTGCGCCAACATTTTTCCTTGGGACTATTACACTGTTGCCCTCCACCGGTTGCTGCGTGGTCTTCGTCTGAGAGCTCGAGCTCATTCGTCGATGTAGGGAATCGACTGAAGGGAAGCCATCCATTCCACTGGGATCCATAGTTGGATGTGCTGCTTCAGTGGGAGGAGGTGTGTAGCGTGAAAGGAGAGTGTATGTGCAAGCGAGCTAGGTAGGTAATGAATACAAGACTATATATATAATTATGCGGATGATACTCTGCCAGACGGCGGTAGTTTTCATCCAGGAGACGAATAGGTTGAGACCCGCGGCGTAATATCAGTAGTAGGTAGGGGATGAGGTTAAAACCCGGCAATGATAGCATTGCCTCCTAGAATAATAAATGGCAGTAGTCCAACATCTGGCAAGGCCACAACACCGCCACAAAGTTCGGTGGCACCCTCCCCGAAATTATTACGATCTGCTAGGAAATATTGTCGTTCGGGAAAGGACGACACCCAACAGCAAGGCGGCTATTGGTAGCCATGAGATTGAAGCTTGTGACCGACATTATCGAATCAGTTCGCGCCCGAAATAACTGAAGGTATCCATAATGTGTTGTGCATCGATACTGGATCTTATCTGAATTATCTTATGAGTTTTTATAGTACTGTCTTGCGAAGATTATAATGCGGTTTGGTGAAAGTCAGGACTCGTGGCATGGTCGGTGAATAGGCTGACTAATGGTGATACGTTTGGTCTTTGAATGACGTTGGGGTTCAGTGGAGTGCTCACCCAACTGGATTACGTAACTGCATTTTTGGCGGGGCATCTCCCCACACAGCCTCATCGTCGCCTCTGGTAGCTTGCGACAGTGAGTGACCTTGCTGGATTATGCAGGTGCCTACAGCTCCATTTCAACCTCGACAGCCAAGAACACATCCTTCGGCCTTATTTCCAACCCGAACTTCTCAATACACTTTGAGTACCGGGAACCTTCCCTCGAGCAGACGTTATTAGCAATGGCGCACCAAACGCCAGCCGTTGTCATGGACAAGTTTGTTGAGCCCCAACCTCCCGCCCTCCCTCGCTGCTGTCCTCGAGCTGCACTTCTACCCTCGAGCTTGAATTGCAGACTATAGTACTAGGAGAGCTGCTAAACATTGTTCAATACATCTAGCGGTACCGGCTTTTCCAAGCTTGGTATGTTTATTACGCCCCATTCGTCGCTCCAACCTACAACTATGACCCCGATTACCATTACCTGCTAACATAGAGCTCCCCAAACGCTAGGGTTCGCCGGTAACGACTCGCCGTCTTTCGTGTTCCCAACTGCTATAGCTACAAAAGGTGGAGCAGGTGGTGGAGGAACAGGCTCAGGTCGTCCAGCCGTCGCCAATAAACCATCATTCCTCACTGGCGGTGCCGGCCCCACCGGTCATCTTGCTTCTAAGCGCGGCACCGAAGATCTTGACTTCTTTATTGGCGACGAGGCCGTCTCGGCCGCCGCAGGCCCAGGTTATGGCTTGCATTACCCTATCCGGCATGGCCAGATTGAGAACTGGGATCACATGGAACGTTTCTGGTCCAACTCGATTTTCAAGTACCTGAGGGTAGAACCGGAGGATCACCATTTCCTCCTGACAGAACCTGTAGGACTGGGCACTCTGCTACATCTTGCCTCCCCTGGGGTGAGCGATGACTAACATAGCTGCTTCTTCTAGCCTCTAAACCCGCCCGAGAACCGCGAAAATACCGCCGAAATCTTCTTCGAGTCCTTCAACTGCAACGGCCTCTACATTGCCGTACAAGCTGTTCTCGCTCTGGCGGCTTCGTGGATATCCTCAAAATCCAGTGACCGATCACTGACTGGAACCGTTATCGACTCCGGCGATGGTGTCACCCACGTAATTCCCGTGGCGGAGGGTTATGTTATTGGCTCCTCCATCAAGTCCATCCCCATTGCTGGTCGCGACATTACATACTTTGTCCAGTCCCTTCTGCGTGACCGTGGGGAGCCTGATTCCTCTCTCAAGACGGCCCAGGATATCAAAGAATCCTTCTGCTACGTATGCCCGGATGCGGTGAAGGAGTTTGGCAAATATGACCAAGACTCGACTCGCTTTGCGAACCATGTGGTGACCCGCCCCGGGGGACGCCAGGTCACAGTCAACGTCGGATACGAGCGCTTCCTCGCCCCTGAAATCTTCTTCAGCCCCGAGATTTACTCGTCCGACTTCCTTACGCCTCTCCCCGAAGTTGTTGACACCGTTATCCAGACCTCCCCGATCGATGTCCGTCGTGGCTTGTACAAGAACATTGTACTTTCAGGTGGATCGACTCTGTACAGGGACTTTGGCCGAAGGCTGCAGCGTGATATCAAGAAAGCGGTCGATAAACGTCAAGAGGAGTCGAGGAAGAGGGCCGGTGTTACGAGTTCTGGTCCTGGCGTTGACGTTCAGGTCATTTCACACAGGAAACAAAAACATGGTCCCTGGTTTGGTGGCAGTCTTCTCAGCCAGACACCCGAGTTTAGGTCTTACTGCCACACAAAGGCTGAGGTTTGTTCTCATTCCTTTACATGTCCATGGCTTGAAGATGAGGTTCATGCTAACCATCCTTTTCGAGCAGTATCAAGAATATGGCCCTAGCATTGTGAGAAGGTTTGCTTTATTGGGAGGTCCGGGTGGCGCGTAAAATCTTGGATTGATAATGGGCGTCAGCGACGGGTCTACAGATCGTTGTCTCGAAGAATCGTACAAGGGCGACGGATTCAAAAGACTTTTAGAGCCAGTGTTTATATGTTCAGAAGCAACGGCGAATGACATAGGCGGAGTTTTTGATCCACGCTTGGGATTACATTCTACAACGTTGCCATGGGGTGATCATTTATGTGTTCCCAAACACGTCAGTGCTGGGAATGAATACGGGAATAATCCTAGCTATAGGCGGTTTCAATTATCTACTTGTGTCTCACCTATACAACTTCTAGCAGCCCATTGAAGGTTCCTTGCACAGCGACATATTATAGCTGCTTCTTTTTTATCAAATTTGGGAGTATTTAGGAGAATTCCAACTGTTCTTTCAACCAACAGTATTTCTCTCCCTGCCCACTAGGATAGAAACGACTTCGACCTCGAGATTGTAGATTGTAGATTGTAGATTGTATTTTCTCCCGAGGCTTATGCATAACCTAATCTAGATTGTCGACGCCACAGAGGATGCCTACAGTGCGATTGGGATTACACTGGGGTATTGAAAAAGAAATATTACTCACGAAGTCATGGCACATGGTATCCCAATGACCAAGACTTTCACATCGGAATGTTGTCGAGGTTAGCGACCCAAAGTGTAAGGATGAACCACCAAGGGGATCGCCCTCGGGGTACCTTCTTCTTCTATACAAAGCCCTATTAAATAAATACAAATATGTAAGTATGGAAAGGCTTCGCGGTCCCAAACATTCTTAGCATTCGATTAACCGCCCACGATCCCATACACAATTTGGTTAGAAATAAATTTACGGGGATTTTATTTAAGGACACGGACTCTTCTTAGGGTTAACATCAGATGAGTGGCTTGCTCAAGCACTTGGAGTGGTTAGCCTTAATACTAATATTAAGGTTTTTCCCCATTATACCGGCCAGATCGTGAAATATTTTGTTGCCATGCCCCTTTTTTTATTTTTCCTTCGTTTTGTGTTTTGTTTTTACCTTCGCCACATAGAAATATCCCCTAATATTTTTCCTAATATTCTTATTTATAAATAATCATTGTGACTCTACTTTTAAACCAATCTGTTTTTATTATCCCCACATTAATCACCAATACCGTTCTCGAAGCAATACACCCAGATATCTTTTCTTAAATTATCTCAACACTTTTCCTTTTCTTAATTATTCTATCCTTTCATCCCTTTCTCTATTAAACTTCTCTTCGTAATGGGAAAAATAAATACCGGAAAATGTCCACTAGACGTGGCCTTCGCTGTTATGAAGAAGCTGGATGACGTCCGCACACTTAACAATATGCTCGATGCATGTCCGCATTTCAAGCCTATATTTTTGCAATACCGGGATCACGTTCTGCGAAGCAACTACCTGAACCAGTTCCTACCCAGGGAAGTGCCGGCGTCAGATAGAGATACCCATGGCCAGGATGAAAGGGCTCCGCAGCACCCGAAGGCCTGCGACAAGTACACGGAAAAGGGCATGATCCAGCGCCTCGGCAGGTACATGAAGGCCAGACAAGGCCCCATCTGGGGGACAGAAAACTACCAAGAAACTTGCACCCTGCTGCGCAACATGTTCTGGGAGCGACTCGTCAAGCTCGCCATCGAGGCCCACCGCGCAGACGTCGACGCGCGAACTGTCCGGGGCTGGCCACTCGGTACCGACGGCGTCGAAGAAAACACCATGGAAATGCATAAAAAGAACATGAAACTCCGCCATCTCAGAAGGAACGCCAACTTCTACCGCCGGGAACTCGTACAATGGGCGGCGGCTCTGGCAAGGGACCTGGCACACGAGGACCCAGGCTGCGTTGACAAGAACGAGAAGGGGCACATGACCTTCGAAGAGCTCGTTAACAGCCTGGTGAGCTTCATCAATACCATCATGCCCGAAGAGCTGAATGGCGACTATCACATCGTGGGGCCGGACTACAAAGTGCAGTCCTCGTACCTCGCTGCCATCGACTTTTCCACGACGCTGTGGACACACTTCGACAGTGGACACGACGTCGAAGCCGTCAGCGCCGAGAACGCCCCGGAAGTGCTGTGTAGTCGCGTGTGGGACAATATTATCGGCATGGCAACAGGGACGCCGCGGGTCTTCGTGGTGTGCAATGCATGGCAGATCATCTCGCAGATGCAAGAGCGGATGGTTTTCGTTCCTTATGCCTCAAGACCGCATGTAGTGCACAAGCTTGCACCGACGCCGCCCGAGTTTTTCTAAAGGCTCACGGCGTCCCGGTTGTTTTCATTCCCTTATCCTTCGGCACCGACCTTGGCGGACGCTTTTGCCTGAGTTGACGAATTTTGAATACCTGGAAATGGACTCACTTGGGTCTCGTCTACTTTAAAGTTTAGCAAAAAATGAATATGCAGTTGGTTCAATTGGTCAATGATGGAGGCACTATTAGTAGGATTGTGATCTTTTTGGTTCGGAACTGGATCAATGTTCAACTTTTACTTTTTTGAATCCCTTACAATAATCAATATATAGGGAGCAGTAGATATGGCCTATTATGATGTTGTGATTGCTTCGTGGATATAATCACGGGTTGAGTAATTGATGTGTTCAGTACTATGGAAATTAGGTGTCGACTAGGCTTCTCGGAGTCTCTCACGTGAGCGAGAACCTGACTGTGACGATGACGACGACGCTTTGGTACGGCGCTGGACGTCATGTCCTAATAGTGGTCATCTGCAATGAGCATTAGTATAGAGATTCTCTACTTTGCATCCGAACTCGGCACTTACACAGCATTATTTTGATACACCCTCCCTCCAACGTCTAACATATACTTTCCGCCATGGCTTAGACAACCGATGCGCATCTTAGACATCGCGGAGCCAATCAGGACACGCGACTGTTGAACGTGTGTGTTGAGATCGATGCCCCACCCTCCATTTCGGGATCGATATTCCTCAACTCCCCAAAGGTCGAAGGAGCTCCTCATACAAATCCCCACTGTAGAGGATTTCAACTGTAATAAGCCTCCATCTTCGTGAAGCCATTCCATGTCCGCTGCATGACTCGAGGCGGTAATAGCACCAGTAGGCAAACCTTCGCATCTCCGCAGAGGTTGAGGCGCCGTCGCAAAGTGAAGTAGCACTCCAGGGGCCCGCTATTATATACAACTACCAGCGCATCGCCCAGCATGCTCCTGCACCCCCGATCTCTAGGGATACGAGCCCTCTACCTCGTCCTCGCAGTAGGCTTCATCCTCTTCCTCATCCACAACACAAGCGACGTAATGTGGGCCCCCAAAGCATCCACTGTCGTCTCCGCAACGACTGCGGCGGTGGGCGCGAACGGCATAGACCTATCATGGCATCCTCCTTCCTCATCCAGCCTGAACAATCTTGACTCTGTAATGGGCTCTTCGGGAGTTTACGGTTTCATCTACAACTCCTCCGTCACCCCAGACGAAAAATACGGCACCTACAACTGGTGCAACATGCCGCACGTCAGAAAAACGGAGTACCCCGTTCCCTCCCCATCAGATGGATATTCCCTCAAGTTCGTAGAAGTAATCCACCGGCACCACAAACGCACGCCGTACGCCTCGAACGCATTCCCCGTGGAGCCCTACCGTTGGGACTGCGACGACCAAGCCCTGTACAAGTATGGTGCCCCCCTCGAAAGCTCCGGGTCCGACCACGTAGACGGCGCAGCAGCGGTCTACTGGAAGGGATACTCTTCTCCCACAAACCCGTTTACTCCCCAGGGGTGGATAGGGAACTGCTCTTTCCCCCAGATAACTGCACAGGGTCTGGACGACAGTTGGACGCACGGAAATGACATTTATGGCGTTTACCATGATTTGCTTGGGTTTCTACCTTCTCGAGATTCCGGCTCATCTACCTCCGACCCGTCTTCGCCCAGCAGAAACGAAGCGGGGGGTAACGGCGTGGAGAAAAGGGCGGATGGTGGAGGCGAGGCCGAGACAGAAGACTGGAACGCCGCAACGCTCTACCGCGTAACAACCAACCCAATAACCAGCCAAGTAGCCGGGATGCTACTCTCCGGGTCCTGGAACATAGCGCGAACTCCACATCCCTTGCAAGTTCAAGCATCCGCAATCGACTCTTTGGAGCCGAAATACGAATGTCCGTCCTCCTCCTCCCTCTTTTCCCTCATCAAATCCAGGACGTCGCCCGGGGCATGGAAATCCCATCTCGATGCAGCTTCAAGCTTGTACAAGACGCTGGATGAGATATCTGGTGTACCAGAGGGCGACGAGGGATTCCACGAATCGATGGACCATTACTACGATAACCTCTCCGCTCGCCAATGCCATTCCAGGCCTTTGCCTTGCAACCCCGCCCCGGGGGGGAAGGCCGGGAAAGAGATGTGCATAACGCAGGAGATGGCCGACAACGTCTACCGCATAGGCCACTGGGAGTACAGCCGCGGCTACCGCGACGACCCGCGCTCCCTCGATGCGAGCGCGTCCAGCATGGGCGTGTGGTTTGCGGAGCTAGCTGGCCGTCTCGAGGGCGTGAAGGAGGGAACGCTGGGGGCTGGGAGGGGTCGTAGCAGAAGATATTTCCACAACATCGCCCACGACGGAAGCATATCCCGCGTGCTCTCCGTCATGCAGGCGGACGAAATGGTCTGGCCGGGCATGGGGGCGGAGATGGTATTTGAGGTCTGGGAGAAAAAGGCGAAAACGAAGAAGGGTATTAATAAAGAGGTGGTCGAAAAAAGGGTTGAGGGTAGTAGTAGTAATGATGATGATGATGATGATGTGAAGAGGGGTGACAAGGAGGGGGAGGAGGAGGAGGGAGAGGGAGATGGGGAGAAAGACAAAGATGGACTGTACTTGCGAGTCCTGTATTCGGGCAAGGTATTCAAGTCTTCGAGTCCCGTCCTGGGGACCGTCGACATGTTGCCCCTGGACACGTTTTTGGACTACGTGGATGGTCTTGTGGGTAAGGGTGCGAGCTTGATTATAGATAAATGTTCGTCGTAAGCTTAGATATTTCAAGGAGATTTGTAATAATCTTTTAGATATGGAGTAATTATATATCTCATTTATACTATAGATATTAATATTATATTCGTCAAAAAGGAATCGGAAGTGCAATAATATGGAGGATACCAATTTATTCGACACCTTGTGGTCTATCATAATTTCATAGGATATCGAAGCCAATTAATTTAACCCATATTCCTTCTCCACGTCATCCCATCTTCCCTTCCTCATCGGATCCAGCTCCCTCAACTTCGTCAGCCACGTCTTCAAATCCTCCTTCTCGCTCGTCGTCGCCTCGCGGCTTTCCAGCTTGGCCAGCGCCAGCGTGTACTCCAGAAGCGCCTCGTAGATCCACTTGATGTCGTCGTAATCCTCCAAGAAATCCTTAATATCGTCAATCTCCCTTTGCACGTACTCCGACTTCTGCTCGACAGTAATGTTGGGGACGATGGTCGCTTGTTTGACGTCGTTTATAAGGTTTAGTATCAAAAATTGGTGGTAATACCAGAGAGACTGGTCTTCAGGGCCGACATTCAAGGCCTCTCTCACGAGGTCCAGTTCTGCCATGCAACGTTAGCTGCGCATGATTGTTTCTTGGGATAGTAATGGTACCTACCAGCATCAAGAAATTTCTGCCTTTTCTTGTCATCGGCTCCCCGCTCGCCCAGCAGCCGCGGAATGAGCTTGCTCCGGTTATGCCAGGCGGAAAAGTTGGAGAGACTCCAATGGATCATCTTCGTTGTGTACTCAAATTCCGACTCTGCCATGCTCTTTCCACCTAGTTCTTCCCGTTCTAGGGCGCCGACGACGAAACGCCTGTATCCCCAGGCATGAAAATTCCGGTTGTCTTTGGTGAGCATCTGGCTAACAAGAGCAAGCTCGTTTTCCCAGATCCGGCGGGATGTGGGGACCGGGAAGCGCTTGGTAGCCTCGCCAAGGAGCCATAGCCTGTAGTTCCATATCCAGTAGCACTTAGGGAATCCCTTCAGCAAGCGAGCCGTCCATACCAGCTCCTCCTTCAGGAACCCTACGTCCTTCTCGAGGTTCTCCTTTTCATTTGAATATTTCTTATCCTCGGCAGCTTCATCAGCTGTTGTACCACTCCGCCCAGTCGTCCGGGGGGCGGGGTCTAGCGGGGTCGTGGCCGCCGAGGAGGACGATAATGCATCTGCGTAGGAGGTTGAGCTGGTGTTGGTCGGCGAACCACTCGACAATCCCCTCGATCGTGATGAGGAAGCTGAGGGTCTTGACAATAGCCCAGAGGTTAGGCAGCGTCGTCGGGCGTTCCATATTGTGTAGTATTCGGGGTTCAGCTCCAGCAGCTTAGTCGTTAGCTGGAATGTTTTCGGACTGTACGTCTTGTTGGAGACCTGCGCGAGAGAAGAGCAAACGGGGTGAGCGCAGCACGAGGCGGCGCCCACACGCCGGGGTTTTGTCAGTTTGGAGAGCAATGCGCAGCATGTATGCTAATGGGTGGATGCATAAGGACGAGGATGAAATACCTCTTCTCGTATGCCGTCCTCTAGTGCTCGATACTTGTCTATCTTTTGCAAGTCTTGCTTTCTACGTTCCTCGGTTCGGGGCCCTGTGGTTCGCGCCACGCCATGCTAAAAATGCGCCAAAGTTCCCATCAGCGATCCTCAGACACCTTTCAATGGGCAGACAGGATCCAGGAAAATCATACGCTCGCCATGTCACGCTCGTATATGCGCTGCCAAGGTAGATTCCGACAAGGGAAATAGGTTTAAAGAAGAGGTGGAGAAAGAAAAGATGTTCGATGCGATGAAGGACAATTGGCAATTTCCTTGGCTGATCTCCACACTTGCTTGGAAGCCTGGAAGCTCCGGAAGCTTGGAGTGTTGTTAAGTCTATCGATAACGCCCTGCAGTCACCGCAGCCCCCCAAAAAATCCCCACCTACATATACCTTCTTCCGCCTCTTCCTGGTCTACATCAATATTGTTCTTCCCCAATTTAGTCATGATCCTGTAATTCACTCAAGTAATACCTAATTTTGGTCGTCTTCCATCATTGAAGCAAGCAGATAGAACTTGTAGACGTGACAGAAACTTACAGATTAAGACAACACCTTCCATTGGATTTAAGCTCCGACACCCACTAAGAATCATGGCTATAGTAGGTGCTTCAATATACGACATGATGTTGTCATTTACGGCTGCGAAGGAAGGAAGGAACGGCTGGCCTTTGTGTGCATTGATAGCGATATCTCTTGCTTCTTTCCTCGAGCCTTGATGATGTAAAACTCGGTAGGGCCCGAATTTAGTTGATTGTTCCTGCCGGGGGACACGACAGAGGGTTATCAAAAACAGCCCAACACCTTACTTCAAGTCTTTTCCCATCCTTCAGGACTACATCCAAAGACCGGCTAGACGGATCCGGTCTCATCATCACGACATCCCAAAACTCATTCAGGACCGGGTCGATGGAAAATAATCATTTTATAGTCGTCCTAAGTCTTGCTATGGTCCCGTTGTTTTATTTGAACATACCTTGCGAGCACTGCTACGAGAAGCAATATTTGCATCTCATTTTCTAGTTCCTCCCCCAGCTATTTTTACCTTCTTTGGCTTTATAGCTATGAAGGTCAAGAACCCAAAGAAGCCCTTCCACACTATCCATGGAGACCATCCTTGCCCTATAGCCATCCCTCCAACCTGGCTTAAGAACGACCAAGATGCCTACCTTCACTCCCCGACAAGCCCTGATCTTCCTGGGCTTAACGAGTTCGACACTTCCCGATGGCTTGTCAACCTCGACGGCCTAGGAGACATCAATGAGCCTCGCACTCGCCATAGCCCAAGGTCAAGATCAAGTAGCCTCCTGCTAACGGTGCCGGACGCCTCTTCCTCAAGACCGCCGGGAAGAAGCTCCCCGGTTTCGCCTCCTCAATGTCCTGCCTACCGATCCACCGTCCCTAAGGCTTCTCTACACCGAACTCGCCCAACCCTACCGGCTTCTTTCTTTTCAAGCCCGTTGCGTCGTCCTAATACACCCCAAAGCGAAAAAAGATATCCCGATCGGTTCATCCCCGAGAGGGACTCACCAGCGACCACACCCCGGTCAGAAATGTACCGGTTAACAAAGGCACCGTGCGAGCTCACCAACTCGGAGATGCTTCTCCGCCATAGGGGCGACACCCCAGACCCTTTCACTATCCTGCCCAAGCCGCCCCAGCAGGGCGTACGTCAGGAGAACAATGAGGCCCGTCCAACGTCCTCGTCCAGAAATACGGGACCCACGGCTCTCACCCCACGGAGCACAAACCCCAACCTGAGTTCAAGCGGCGGAGAGCGACAAGCCAGCTACGGCAGTGCCTGGTCCGTAGGCGGCATTGCCCCCATTGGGGGTACCGTCAATAACGGGCATGGCGGACTGGTCCAAAGTGGTACAAATGTTCCCCTTTACACTGCTTCGTACCCAACCCTCAAGGGTGGGCACAACAATGACAATCAGAAACATCGGGAGAGACTGGCGTCTGCTCTGGACATTGATCGTGCCAATCGCGTATTGGGCATGAGTAACAAGCCCATCAGTTCCCTGGGCTACACAGCGAGTCCCATGCGCCGCGGATCTATGGGCAAGAAAACGTACTGGACGGGCCACAAGTGGGAAAGGTCGGCTTCGACTCCGACAAAGAGCAGAAAGGTCAGCGAAACGAGGATCCTACCCAGCAGTCCCTTCAAAGTCCTTGATGCTCCTGGACTGAGGGATGACTTCTATTGCTCAATCCTGGCCTTTAGTCCCGTCTGTAATACCCTTGCCGTCGGCCTGGGAAACACTGTGTATGGTTGGTCAGAGAAGAACGGTGTCACCTGCCTCAATGCTGGCATACTGGGAGAAGCGGAGTCAACGTGGATCACCTCGCTGGCGTTCTCATCGGCTGAAGGAGGGAAATCCATCCTTGCTGTAGGGAGAAGCTCGGGGAAGGTTGCGCTCCTGTCTCTCTTTGATAGTATGATACCGCGGTTTGAGCTGGTGTATGCTCATGCCGTCACCTCCTTGGCCTGGAGACCTCGGACAAGTGTGAGAACAAGCCGGAGCCCTCACAACAGGCCTGGATCTCGCGTCAAGTCAGAGGACCTTTTAGCTAGAGATGAAAAGGGAAGATTATGGTACTACTCTGTTGAGTGGCCTGATGCATGGGAGGTACAGAGGAATGGCTGGTCGGGTCGCCCGACACTACTCGCAAGGATTCAAGCCCACGCGCAACAAATTTGTGGCCTTTCTTAGTCACCAGACGGAAACTTGTTTGCATCCGGGGGCAACGATGATTTTTGCTCCATATTTGAGGTGAAGACAGTCCTTGGTCAAGATGACGAATCGGTGGTCCACGATGCTCGCGTTGAGGCTGAAAAGCCTCGCGCCGATCCAGCAAACGCAAGGCTGCTTCGAAAACTATTTAGAAATACCAGACCGGCGTGGATGAGCCAGAAGGTACCACCACCAAAGAACACCAACGTGGTGCCTCCTCTAGTCACAATCTGGGACAAGGGGAAGACGAGATCGGCATCTTCAGGAACCAAGGATCTTCCAGCCGCCATTGCGAAGCATCGCTGGAGGCATGGTGCTGCGGTGAAAGCCATTGCATTTTGCCCTTGGCGCTCCGGGCTATTGGCCACTGGTGGAGGGAGCCATAACAAGGCCATTCACTTTTACCACACAACTACAGGAGCAGCCCTCGCCACTATCGCCGTTTCAGCACAGGTGACTAGCCTGATATGGAGCAAGACGAAGAGAGAGATCGCGGCATGTTTTGGCTACGCACAGCCTGAGCACCCAGTCCGAATAGCTGTGTTCAGCTGGCCAGAATGCAAGCAGGTCGCAGCTATTCCGTAGGAGGGTGAGATGCGCGCGTTATGTGCCGTCGGCTGGCCTGTCTCTGAGAAGAGAGAGCACAATGGCAAGAAGCTCCCAAGACACAAAGACAAAAGCAAACGGTCGGCAAGAACTGACGGCTGGGAGTATGAGGGCGAGGACAGTGACAAGGAGAACTCTAAAATAGAGGAACGAATCGAAAGGAGAAGTGAAACAGGCGCTAGGAGCGTTGGACGAGGAGCACCGGCTAGGACGAGCAACAGCAAAGGGCACCGCGACGTTTGGGAGGGCTGCATTGTCGTTGCAGCAAGCGACGAGAGTGTCAAATTCCACGAGGTGTGGGAGGCAGATAACAGGATTGCGGCTAGGGGTCCGGGGATGCTTGGTGGAAGTGATATCCTGGAGGGTTTGGAAGGGATCGATAAGGAGGGAGAAATTATTCGCTGAGACTGTCCAATTTTCTTCAGATTGTTTGTTGTGTATGGTGGTTTCCACCACTGCAGTGGATGAAGATTGAATCATAGCTGGGATGGCAGCTTAGTGAGTTCTTGGTTAGTTTCCATGGTTTACATTTTATACAGAAGATAGTTTGTTCTCTTATCTGAAGGCTTGTAGCGGAACCATCCCGTCGCCTTTTGTGTTTAATCTCGTCGACCAACCATGCTACCGTGGCGACCAACAGCACAGCTTCCGACTTGATGTGAAATGCTTTGGGAGTCAGCGATGCCAATACATCTCGCCATACAAAACACGAGATGTTTGTTGGCTATAGAGGTATCCGTCAAAACAGTCAATTATTGCTACTAGGAACTTGGCAGGCACTATAACTAAATGCACAAAGGAGTTAGCAGAGCAAATTGCTGCTTCACTCGGAAATGGGTACACTGCCTACTTAATACAGAAAAAAGAATTAAGGAGCAACATGCAGCAGCCGTTTGCCTAGGCGCTGCCCGCCAAGGCGAGACCTAGAAACCATGCGGCACCATGTGCTCCCTCCATAAGCAAACCAGAGAAATCGAAAGCCATGTTCTAAGGGCCATGGCCGCCTCTCGCCGTTGATGACTAGGCAATGTGACGAGGCTCGTCTCCGAGCCGAAAGTTTGTCCTTCATCTCCCTTCCTTCCCAACTCCCTCGACCGCCTCTTCCGCGTCCAGTGGGAGAATGTCCCGTTTCACTCCCATGCCTCCGTCCTCTTCCCCGTCCCCGTTCCCGTCCTCGTCCTCGTCCCCGTCCCCTAATGGCCATGTTTCTTTTCAAGGTTAAGCTGGGGTTACGAGCGGACCGCCTAACATCGGGTTTGGTCGCCTCCTGATCTGCGGACGATTCCTCTTCTTCCCTGCTCTCTTTTTCTTCTTTCTCGTCTCCATCACTGTTATCATTATTGTCGCCGCTGTCACTACCGCTGCTACTACCCTCATCGTCCCCATCACTACGACGTGAATCTTCCAGCTTCTTCACGTGAACATTTCTACCGTTGGAATTCTACCTCCCTCGGCCGCTACGTCCGCGTCTCGCGCCCCTGGTAGGGGGTCTCCCTCTTCCTCTCCCGCCGCGGCCTCTAGTGGCGAGCGCGACACTGCCTCTTAGATTGGGTCGACCGGGCGGCCTACCTGGTTTCCTTTTAATTAAGGCAGTGGTTGCAGGGATCTCGTCGTCCGAATTCGATTCCTCATCGTCATCGTCGATATCGCTGCTTCCGCTGCTTCCGCCACTTTTACTACCACCTAAGACAGAGCCGGGGCCCGAGACAGAGCCTCCACGAGAATGATAAGACCCTCCACCGCCGCCACCACCAAGCTCACTCTCATCCTCAGACTCGGTGCCCAGCCTAACGATGGTAGGCCCCTTGTTCTTGGGGGGCGGGGACGCCAAGATGAGCGACCCGGAGTCGCTTTCCGAGCCGGACTCTTCCGGGTCCCTTGCCGGTTTCTGCGGGGAAGGAATGGGAAAAGTGGTTTTGCCATGCCACACTTCGGGCGATGGGGATCGTGCTGGTCTTTCCGGGGAAGGGATAGCAGACGTTGTTTTTCCGCGCCATACTTCGGGGGATGATGGGGATCCGCGGTCGTCGTCGTCTTCCTCCCCTTCTCTATCTGGGCGGCGAGCATCCGAGTGGACGTCGTTGTCTGCATTGTAGCTTGGTGAGTCGCCACTACCACCACCAGCGGAAGGGGCATCGCTTTCTTCGGCGGTTCGAGATTTCGCGGGTGTCATAGACATGGACATGGCGGGTGACGGTGAGCGGAGAGGGGAGGGCGATCTCATGGAGACATTCTCGCCGTCATTCTCGCCAGCTGACGTTGAAGGTTCCGCGGGAGTATCATCAACGCCGTCGTCGTCAAGAGCAGGAGTTTCTGTCATCTCCGTATCCGCTTTGGTCACAGACTTTCGCTGGTTAACAGCCGTGAAGCCCCCAGCTGGAGCAGACGCTCTAGTCATCCTACCAGAGATCTTGAATTTCTTTCCCTTCAGAGCCATCCTCTCCGCCATGGAGAGGAACTGCTTAGGTTTCTCGCCAGCTTGTGTGGAGGACTGCTCCGCGCCTTCCGAATGCCGGATCTTGGGTGGCCGTCCTCGCCTCTTCTTACCGGAATCAGGGATTGAAGGTGTAGCCGACCCTGCAACCTCTGAACGCCTAGGGGGTCGTCCCGGTCCGCGCCCGACACGACCACGCGGGCGACCACGTCCTCGTTCACCAGCGCCGTAGGGCCGGTAGAAGGACTTGTCGTTCCTATCGTCCGACTCGACGCTAATGTGAGAGTCGGATGCGGAACTGCTATCGGTCATCAGCTGCCCTTGGGTCTCGTTATCTAGACCGTCCAGGCCGCCGCGTCTGCCGCCAGCTCCCTCATTGTCGTCGTCCGAGTCGTCTGGCGGGTTCAGTTCGCGGAGTTTCTCCTCGACTTTCTCCTCGGTGAAGCCCTCGGCAAGGAGTGATGCTCTCGTCATGCGTGCCTTCGGCTTGTTCTCGTGCACTGGGACAGCCGGCATCCAGCCCTTGTACGTGCCATCGGGTCTTGTCCTCGGCCGTCCCATTGTCTTCTTCTCGGGAGTCTTTCGTTGTGGAGCTGTCTGCGCGCCTAAACTGCCGGCAAGACCCCTGATGGCATCAGCCGCAGCATCAAGCGGGTCGCGGCCGTCGTTCGGCTGGAGCATTCCCTGGTCTGCAAAGCCTGCGTCCAATTGAGCAAGCAAAGCAATCGGATCAACTGCCACCGCTTCCTCAATCTCCTCCACGGGCAGGTCTTCCGCTTCCACGTACGACGCGATAGGTTGAGCGTTTCTCAATTGAGGTCGGTTGATGTTGTATGGGACAGTCAGGTGGTCCATAGGTGCTACTGGTGGCCCGGCTACTGGTGGTGCGGCTACTGGTGCACCGGCGGCAGAAGCACTGGCATCGCCTTCCGGAGCCGCGGATTCGTCGAACAGACCAGGATCAACGTGTTCCAGAAGATCTTGAGCAATTTGGGCTGTCTTGGCTTTCTTTCGGCGGCTGCGAGGTCCCTGGAAGTCTGGGTCTTCGTCATTCTCCTGACGCGCCTTCCTCTTGGCTGCTCGGAGCGTCTTCTTGATGTACTCTGAAACCTGTGGTTCCTCCAATGCCTCAGCCGTAGGCATCTGGTATGGATCGAACAAGATTTTATCCGGACTATCATCTTGCTGGTAGTAGCCAAGACCGAGCATGCGCTCCCTACCGCCCATGCCAGTAGGATCGGGGTAAGCGGAGTCTTCATCTTCGCGAGGAGCGTCGGGCTCGCCATCTCCATTTGCCAAAGCTGGCTCCACGGCGTCCTCCTCGCCCAGCGACGGCCGTTGCAAGGCATTGACTTGCTCGGCTGACATTCCTTCCTCGTCACCAAGGGCGTCTTCCAGGTTGTTGTTAGCATTGGCCTTCTCTGCTTGGGCCTGCTCTTGGAGTTTCTGCATGCGTTTCGAGTTCTTATTGCGGCCCTCCTCGCCGACAACCTTCAACCATGACAAGTTGTGAACGCGGAAATCGACCAGTGCTTCGATAGACCTATCGTCGGCAATAGGGCGAGTGTCGTGGCCAAGAAGAGTGTTCTTCGGTATATATGGGGTTGTGAGTCCAGACCTCCGACAGCCTGCACAATTACATATCTTGAGGCACTTCGGACACTTCCAGTCCTCCTTTTCCATGACGGCTTGTGGGAGCATGTCAAATGCTCGGTATAAGACGCCGTAACAGTAAGCTTCGGTGCATTCAGGGGTGGAGCAGTGCTGAAGCTTGTACATGTACTCTCTATGGCAGCAGACATGGCAGCGGTCAGTCTCGCCCTTCTTGACCTTGCCCTGCTTCTTTTTCTTTTTCTTCTTTGGTCGACCATCATCGCCGAGTTCAGGGCCAGAAGACTCGGCCTCCTCTCTGGCTTCTTGTTCCACTTTCGTGATATCCTTGAATGGGCGTCGCCTCAGTTGCTCCTGGCAGATTTGGGCAACTGATTTATTGTTTGTCAGCGTCCTGGCAAGCTCAAGTGGTTGAGGAGACTTGTTTATGTCCACGTAGCCGTCATTCATGACGATGAGTTGGCGCCATTGTTCGTGTTCCTCGACTAGTTTGTTCCAGTGAAATTGTTCGCACCATTGAAGGCCCGAGATGCAGACGCACGACCGTCCCATGGCATAACATTCCATGCAGACATCGTAGGTGTCTTCGTCTCCGGTCATTAGAAGCCGAACGCAGTGTTTGCATGTGAGAAATCGATTGAAGATATTACTTCGACAGTAAGAGCAGGTTACGCACGAATCAAACTCAACATATTCGACCGCTGTTTCTTTGAAGGCAAACATTTCGTCCACGAGAATTTCGGTGTAGAGGTTGAAGAGTGCCTTGAAGTCGCGTGCCATTTCCTTCATCCTAGGAGAGTTCTGGACAAGATCCTGCCCGAGTCCCAGCCAGCCATTGTCCACGGTCTCATCCATCGACGCCAAATCCTGGTAGTACTTCTTGAGCGTGTAGTAAATGATGGCCTTGTTCTTGTACTGTTCATCGCGGCAGACCAGCCTAGCCTTAGGAAGCGCCTCATGGAGCGCGAGGCTGAGCGTTTGAGCAGTTGTGCGGTTCCACGCAACTTTCATTGTTCTTGTGCCGCGGTTCCAGACTTGGTGGGGAGCCAAGGGCGGGATGAGGATGAAATCCCCAACTTTCTGCTCCACAACGTAGACGGGAAAGTTTGCCTTCTTCCAGGCATTGATTTGAGCGAAATGTTTCTCAACCTCTATGTCGTGTCCTAGCATTGAGAGGAAATATTCTCGCACTACTTCGCGGTCCTTGCTCTCCGTCATGAACCATATCGAGCTGCCTGGCTTCTCTCCATTGTCGGATCCTGAGGATTCTACCATGATGTTTTGGCCCAGGCTAGCGCACATTTCTCGGTGGGCAGGTGTGTATGTCCCCTCATGTCCAATGTAGCACATGAGGTTTTGCGCGCGCATCTCTTCCGGGAGGCTGCTCATCAGGTCGCCAGCGATAGCTGCTATTTTTTCGGGCAAGTCGTCGTCAAACATGTCGAATCTATTATTGTTTCGACGGTTTGTCTGCCTTGCCTTTTCCTCCACGTTGCTGTTCATGTAGAATAGGTTGGCAGGAATGACGTTGCACAGATGGTCATACCATTCTGCAGGGCAATCGATATCCTTCATGTAAAGGCGTTGTCGGCGTTCGTCGCGGAAATTTGTGGGTGTCCATTGGTTCGTGAGTTGCTTCATGGACCTCAGGTAATGGCCCATAGTCATGGGGATGTCGGTTTGGCCAGAAATGTCGCGAACATTTTCCTCTGCAGAAAGCTTCATGTCAGGAGGGTAGTTTGAGAAAACAAGTAGGAGTCAAAACCTTACGCTTCTTGTCATAATGGTCCTCTAGCCAGTTTGCAGAGAAAAGGGAGCGAGGAAGAGCTCTGTTCCACCCCTCAATGACGAGTGGCCGTCCATTCTCGACAACATGCTTCAGAACCAGGCGCTCGAAGTCGGCAGGAGAAAGATTCCGAATGCGAGCGGTTGAAATCTTGGTAACCCAGTTTAAGTTGGGTGTTTTCTCAACTAGGTCACAGAGGTCGAGGTTCGGCGGTATCGGGTCGAATTTCGCCTGTGGGTGCATCGCAGAAGGCATGGTGAGGTGAAAAGGCTCAGTGCATGGGTAAGCAGTTCGGAAGGGGGAGGTTCGCGAGTTTGGAACTTGTACCCTTGCGGGTGGGGGTTTCTTGTGCGGGTGTCACGATGGAGAATAGCTCTTAGAATCTGACGCGGGGATCAAGAATTGATTTCGACGTAGCTAAGAAGAGGCGACAGGGCCGATTGTGACGGTGAGTTCACTGTGTTGCAGTTTACCTGGTGTTTAATGCAGATGGTTTGGAGGAGACCGCGACTGCAAAGCCGAGAAGGCAGCGCGGGTCAGTCATTGGTCTGCACGAACCATATCGATAAGGCCACATCTCAATGTCTTGGAGCCTCATCGATAAGTGGGGCGACTTTTTATAAGTCCCGAGGTGAAGAAGGTGACTCCAGACCGATCACTGAATCCTATCGTTTTTCTTAGTTAGCACCCCAGTAAGTTTCCTTTATTCAACTGCCAGTTCTGTGCTTCACTCATTCAGGCTACTATCACCGTTGTTATCAGAAATGTTCTCAGTAGCCAGTGTACTGTGGTAGAAGCGGCATCTTTTCTCCATACCAGTCACTCACTGACATGACTCCGTATAGTCAAGATGCCTGTCAGTCTTGGGCTTCGGGTAGCCTCAAGATCGACTAGGCTTTTCTCATGTCCTTCCGCCAGAAGCCAGCTCTCTCAAATAGCATGTCAAGCTCCAAAGTCTTTTGCCCAGCCACGATTATCAGGTCTCATAACCTACAAGGGTTTAACCCCGGGTCAACTAGTCTCATACCACACATCAAAGACACTCGGAATATCACCAACAATTGATGATACCACCAAAGGCGCTCTGCCCTTAGGAGAGATATACAAAACTCCTACAACTGGGCTGCTGTCGAAACTTCCGCCATCATGGGTCCCGTATGCCGAACTCGTCCGGATTGACAAACCCACTGGGGCCTATTATCTCTTCTTCCCATGTCTGTTCTCGACTTTGATGGCGGCTCCTATGGCGGTTCCCATGGCTAGTCCTCTCGCTGCAGTAGGCTATTCCCTACTATTCTTCTCCGGAGCCATCATCATGAGGGGCGCCGGCTGCACTATCAACGATCTCTGGGACCGCAATTTCGACCCTCATGTCACCAGGACAAAGTTTCGGCCCATAGCAAGACGAGCAATTACTCCCTTCCAAGGGGTAGTCTTCACGGGATTTCAACTCCTCGCTGGCTTGGCTGTGCTTCTCTCATTCCCGTTGCCATGTTTATTCTACGGAGCACCCAGTCTACTCTTCGTCGCAAGCTATCCATTAGCAAAGAGGGTCACTTACTATCCTCAGTTTGTGTTAGGACTGACGTTCTCATGGGGAGCCATCATGGGGTTTCCAGCCCTAGGGATCGACCTCATCCACAGCACCCCAGCTCTAACGGCCAGTGCCCTCCTCTATGCATCTAACGTTGCTTGGACCGTACTGTACGATATGATTTACGCACACATGGATATCAAAGATGACGCCAAGGCTGGGATCAAGAGCATCGCCCTAAAGCACGATGCCGAGACTAAGAAGGTTCTCACAGGTCTTGCCATCACCCAAATCGGGCTTCTGGCTGCTGCTGGGGTGGCTTCTGGAGCAGGACCTGCGTTCTACATCGGCAGCTGTCTGGGGGGTCTCACCACGCTCGGGGTCATGATCAAGAGGGTCAACCTGAAGAGTGTCAAGGATTGTTGGTGGTGGTTTGTTAATGGCTGTTGGATTACTGGCGGAGTTGTCAGCCTGGGCTTGGGCATCGACTACATTGTACTATACATCCAGAGGGATGAGCCACAAAAGGACATCAAATCCTCATCATAGACATGGATACCTAGACGAGCATCATCCAGGCGCAATAGGGAGTCCATTTTTATAGACCACAACCCAAAATACACACACTTTTCACGTATCCCACTGGGCGTCCTCGTACTCGATGCCATTTCTGGAGGTCATGTATCGGGGACGCAAGTTGAAGGCTTGTTCGTTCAGAAAGTCCTTTTATTTCGCCGTGAAAGATCATGATCTATGCATGCCGCCGTCTCGAATATGAGCGGCTGCCCAGAACTGCTCTTTAGGGAACCCTTGCCGTGATGCAGTAAAAGCGATCAAAAACTCCGTGCCCCAAACCTGATGAACAATCCCGAGAAATTGTAGGTAATGCGAAAGTTTTGCGTGTTGTGACAGACAGGAAAACTGCTATATCCTCTACGACCTAGGCTTCTCTTTCTTCTCCTTCCATAGAGCGAGCAGACCCACACCAGAGACCTTGACGACCTTGAATCGGACACCTGGAATATCACCCTTGGCCTTGCCCTTGCGACCAAACCCAGCGAGGAGGACTTCGTCGTTCTCGTCCACGAAGTTGAGGCAACCGTCGTTTGGCACTGTATAGGTGGAGATATCGAAGTTAGCTTCAAATGGATTTCTTCGAGAAATCGAACCGTGTGTTTGCATAGTTGGGTCTCATCACATACCGAAAGCTGTCACCTTCTTTCCGTTCTTGATGAGCTGAACACGAACACACTTGCGGATGGCGGAGTTTGGCTGCTTGGCCTCAACGCCAACCTTCTCGAGGACGATACCCTTGGCGTGGGAGGAGCCACCAAAAGGAGAGGACTTATAGGCGGTTCCGAGGGCCCTCTTCTTGAACTTGAGATCGGCCCACTTCTGGTCGCGGCGGTTGGTCCGCAGCTTACGGGCGGAGTTGAGGCCCGCGGGCTTTCCCTTACCCATGATGGCTGATTTTCGGGTTGAGTTTGAGGGCTGTCGTTGAAACGGGACTTGAGGGGTAAGGTGTGGTGATTTCGGAGCTCAAATCTCGGGAGGTGATCTTTTTACTATGCTGCGAAAAGTGCTGTTTGGAGGCTGACGGAGGTGGGAGGCCAAGGTGGGAAGTGTGTGCGAGAAGTCGAAATTCCAAGGTAGGGTTTGTCCTAGCGAGCGGCACTCATTGGCCAAGGATTGCTCCACTCTGATTAGATAAGTTGATGTGGGCTGATGGTCACCTGCCAAGACTTGTCCCTCTTATGATTTGCGGGCCAACTTCAACTTCACTGTTATTCAAATCAGATGTTCTTATCAACACGGGAAGGAACAAGTGACAGGCTGCATACGCCACCGGGTACGTACCATCTTTCCCCAGAGCGGCCCAGACGGATAAAATCTCACGACTCTTACCTTCCTCCAATTCAAAAATGACGTCCGCCAGCCAATGGCCGGATCTGCCGGGGCGTTGGTAGTCGCGGACTTCAATGATCCCGAGCAGGGGACCGTGATACCTTCTGGCTTGGCGCTGACTTTCTTCCAGCCTTTCCTGACCTTGGGATTTGCTTAGACGGCAAAATGGGAAGCCCAAACCCCGGAGAGCATTCGTCACTCAGTTGCAGTGATGTTTTTGTCAAACAACCGCCGAGAATTCCATGATTGTTCCTTTTCATCATCCCTCCTTCTCTCCCCAATTGAACGACCCGTCTTCTGTCGCACGCTGTCCCTCCCCGGCGCGATAATTCCCAAAGAGTCAAACCCATTGGGCGTCAACCATTGACTCCTTTCGCTCCCTTGGAATGCCCGCTTTACCAAAGATGCCACAGTAATACTGTTTTGCCCACACCCGTCGCACAAAGCAACGCCTCACGCTACTCTTAAGAGTCAAGAGGCAACGCAAAGTCGTCCGAAATGGCTGCAGCTCCACCGAAGGGTTCTAAATCCAAGTCAAAGGCCGCCGGCAGCTCTGGCTCCCTTAGAACCTTAAGTTTGGGCTCTCGCCATCGTGGTCCACCTCCGGCACTATTTCTACACCCAAGTCCCCAGGCCTCGCATGCGAGCATACCCGGCATACACGGCTCGAGCACAGGAGGCGGAGTCGCATCGTCCGCACCCTCGACCACCACAACAACCACCGCCCCGCCTGCAAGCACCGTTGCGACGACAAATACTGGCCACTCTGCCGGTGCGACCAAAGCAGCCCGAGAGGCTACCACGTCCCCCACCGCCGCGGCGCCAGGCGGCAACCCTCGACGAACCGGGCCAGGCTTCATAGTCCCGAGCATCCACAATACCCCATCGGTCAGTAGTCTTGGCTCCATACCGCTGCGAAGCGCAAGATCTACCGACAGGACAGACGCTCTCTGGGCCGAGATGCAGGCGACGCTGGAGGAAGTCGAGTTCAGCGCGACAGGATCGACGCATGTTTTCCGTGCCGAACACGAGAAGAAGCTCTCCGAGCTCCGGTCGGCGCAGATTGCCCTGGCTCAGGCTTGGGCTCGCAGCGAGGCGGACGAGGATCCGAAGAACCCAGGCCCCGTCGGAAGTATGGATGGCATGGGCGGCGACCAGGTACGCAACCTGAAAGGCGCCATGGGTAGTGAAGCTGGAGATGACGTGGCAGAAGAGGCAGTGGACGCCAACAGTGCTCTCAGGCCCAGCAGCAGTGGGATGGGCCAGGGTGCTCCAACTGTCGAGCGTATGGGTAGGATGGAGGAGGAAACCGAGGTCGACATCTTGCGTGCCAAGAAGCGACGAGAGGCCAACGATCTATACTTCAGAAGGGTCAACCAGGGCGTGATTGACGTGGTTTCAAAGCTGGCCGATGTTGCTGATGCCATGCGCAAAGTTGAAGCCGAGAGCAAGGATATCTGGGGCGAAAATGAGAACACATCCGGCAACGGAAAATAAGCTGAGCTAGCTACGAATGGGCGGTTATTTGTGTATTGATTTAGCATGGGTTCTCCTTGTTATCAAATGACCACTGGGCGGCCAAGGGGCGCATGCACACATGGGCCAAAGGTTGGAATACGGAGTACTTCGACCATTGGTTATCAAGACGGAATGGGACATACTGGACTTTCCGTTTGGCTCTCGCGAGCTAAATATCTTCAATAAGGAGTTACTGCATTTATATCCAAACTGGCTGCTCGATATGAAATCCCTATCCCAGGTTTCACCCGGCCTTATACTCTCTATTCTGCCAGTGGTGTTCTAGTCCTCGGGGTTGGCAGTGCTTTGATACTGTACTGCGATGTCTAGAGGACACCACCCCCTACATCGCCCATTGCGCTAAAGCCCCATGCATTAGCACTCCCGCCACAGCTTCCATATCCCACGCAATCCGCGTTTTTTTGGTCCGACACCACAAGTTCCCATAGCACAGCTCCCCGTCTGGCTATCGCCACCGTACCCGGTGCCAGGGTCCCTACCTCCGGCATACAAGCCCGGATATGCCATGATTGGATATACGAAGGGGGTGTTCATGGCAAACGTGGCACCCCAATGATCATGGTGCGTCTCCTTCTCGGGTGCGGGCCTCCCCTTCTTCTTGGCCCGCTTGCAAGCCTTTTGGTACGCCTCGTCGAGCATCTTGCGATGAAGCGCGCCCACGCGAGCAGAAGTGCGAAGCGCCGACACGGCGTCCTCCTCGACCCTCGCGGCGTGGTGGTTCGACACGTGCGAGGCGGTCTCCGAGTTCTTGGCGGAAGCCGGGGCGGACTCGCGGAAGGCCTCGTTGATCCTCTCGGTGGTGGAGAGCCCGAACAATTTTTCCCCTGCTTTTTTTGACCTGGTTCGCGCGGACGGCCTCGCAGTACCAGCAGGTGCACTCGCTGTAGACTTCCTTGAACATGTCCTGGTAGGCCTCGCTGGTGAACTCGAAGGCTTCCCCCAGGGTCTCGTCGCGGACCTTGTCGTCGTGGTCGAGGAAGCGCTTCGTCTTGGAGACGGTGTACACGTAGTAGGAAGCCGGAGACAGCTGGTGGGTGTGCCACGCGAGGTCCACGTCCAGGGTAGGGACGGCAAGCCTGTCCCTGTGCTCGGCCATGATCTTGACGAAACGGGTGTACTTGAGGATACACTTCTCGATGGTGGTGCGGGAGTTCGGGCTGTGCAGCCAGTTGATCTTGGCCATTTTTTCCGTGAAGACGCCTTGGCGAATGGCTGCCGCGGCGAGGTCCAGCGCAAAAGGCGAGTGGTTGTCGAGGTACCTCGAGAGCATCCGGCGGGTGTAGCAACGGGACAGTCCTGGTATCCTGTACGAATGCATAATGGAAGTCTTGTTGTCGATCTCAGCGGAGAGCTTTTCGTTGGTGAAGATCTTCTCCACCATGGGCTTGATCATCTCCATGGTGGGCTTCAGGGTGTCGTTTGGCTGGATCAACGCGAGAACTTGGCTTCGCAAGGCCGTCTTGACAAGACGTGCAGGGAAGGTCTGCTCGAACGTATCGATCTTTTCCTTTGGCACTGCATTGGGTGAGTTGGTCTTGAGTTCCAGAATGGTCCCCGGAAGCGCAAAGTTATTTGGTCCAAGCAAATTTTGGACATCGCGCTTAAACTTGGCAACCCTCAAGACGTCGCAGTCGATGTATAGTCCGCAGCTGGCGCATATATAGCTGAAACCTCCATCGCTACAGCCACTTCCGATGAGTGTAGATCTATTAGAACTTTATTAGTCTCAGCCTCTAGTCTCCTGTTGTCGGTAACACTTGCCGCCTCAAGTTGCCCGGCTCATTGCCTACACCGCACGTCGTCCAAGGCCTGTCAGATCCTTCACCGCAGCAGGGGCAGGTGACACGTTTGGTTGGCGGTACTTCCAGACTGTCCCATGGCCTTCCTGCTCGAAGCGTAAAATTGTCCTCCGCATCTGGCCCTGGACAATAGCTGAACGACGTGTCAATGGCGGCGTTGACAACGCTCCAGGGCATGCTGGTGGCCCATATATTCTTGTAGTTGAACCTGGCGCAGTCCTCAAGGAAGTCTCTTGGGTTGAGCATGTAGGAATGCAAGATCATCAACACGTCTGTCTCCGCAGTTAGTTTTATCTTCCACTCCAAGCTCTCACAATCAAGACAACTTACCAAGAGGAGGTAAGTCCTTAGCCTTCCACGGGACGATGTTTCCCGTAGATGGGAAAGACGAAAGGCTTCCCTCCACCAAGTCTTCTTCGTTCAGCTGTCGGACATCTTCCTCGAACCGTGGTAGCGCCTTGCTCCACCACGTTTCAAACCTATCGGCGGCCCTCGCAACAAAGAGAGCCCATCGCTTCTCCTTTACCTTGAAAGGCTGGGCGGGCTTAGTCGTCCTCTCTTCCGTTCCGTCTTCGTTCTTAGTGACTTCTACGTCGTTGCATCGTCCTTCCCAAATGCCGAATAGGCCGTCCTGGTTTCCAATGTCGTCCTTTAAAGTTTGGAAGGCAAAAAGCAACTTGAGGTGTGCAAGACATGTGTCTACATCTGGCTCTGCGGGGTTGGAACAGACGCTGGGAGAAGCGAATGAAGAGACGAGCTGGGAAGGAGTGTCAATATCTGAGTGGGTTGGTGGTGGGTAGAGGGATCCCCCAGCCTCGTCACGCTGGCTGCTGGCCTTGGTTCCTTGTCCTCTCGTCCACATGATTGGAGAGGTGAATCGCAAATGGATTTGTTTCCTTTGATGTCTATACTAGCCGCGTTGTTCTCGCCAAGCTCCAAAGAACGGAGTTGAATGCCCAGCGGCTCATGTTTATATATCTTCCCCGAGAGCCAGAGAGTACTTTGCGTACCCCTGGAAATGCAGCTTTAATCTAGAGACTCATTTCAGAACATCATGAACTGATACCAGTTTCCACTGCTTGGAATTGACGGGCCGTGAGGGAGCATGTATCGATAGGTCCCAGAGCCGAAGTACCAGTGGGGTGTTCTCCGACATGGTATCATGTTCGGTGATAATTGGCAAGTCATGATGCCCACCTGGTATGGCCCTTGGAAGTTTAGGCAAATACCAGCGACAGGGCTCCGCCACCATATCCCCTCCTGCTCCGCCACGATCCAGCTTCTTCCGCGACCGGCTTCTTGAAAACGCTCCTTTTCGGCGTCTCGTAACGGTGACAGCCGGCCGAGAGGTGCGGTGGTGGCACAGCAGCATGCCGACACATGGTAGTTACTGGGCGCGCGTGGTGGGCTCTGCCGTCCTCCCACCGTCCAAAACTAGCCGCCACCGACCATTTGTAAGACAGAGCCAGGAAGACAGTATGCTGGGTCGACGGGAGGCAGCCCATTCTTGGGTTGGTTTCATGAGTAGGATGGTCAACTGCGGCTTTGCTGACTTTGTTATTGTGTTTGCCGCTGCTTATTTCAACTACATCAAATTTTGTTTTGGGTTTGCTGGAGGCCCTGGGATTTCCCTGCCAGATTTAGCTGTTAAAATGGAGAACGGATATATGCTACCATAAGCAGTTTCAGCCCTTTCCATCATTCTGTGGGACAGAGTATATGAATCTCGACCGTATAACAAACGGCTGGGATATATACACACCTTGCGCAAAGCGAAAGACACTTCCACGCGTACTACGGATGGGCATTTACGGTTCGAAGACACCTAGCCCGTCGAGTATTCGCACGGCCTTTCTAGTACGTTGGTCAGAACCAGAGGCCCGGATCATCATCCTTTAGGAGTGCCAACACCAAAATACGT
This sequence comes from Zalerion maritima, assembly GCA_022664585.2. NCBI lineage: Eukaryota > Fungi > Ascomycota > Sordariomycetes > Lulworthiales > Lulworthiaceae > Zalerion > Zalerion maritima. The sequence continues at coordinate 31,413 of JAKWBI020000200.1, read as the reverse complement.
CCCTGGTTCTGGACTGGAAAGAAGACGAGTTTGTGCAAGACGTACTGGAGAGGATGCTACTAGTTCTTAATTATTAGTCCGAGGGATTACTCACGTCTGCCGTAGTACTTACGCAAACTACTAGTATGTAGTCATTGATTGATAAAGGTGTTGCCAGCCCATATACTTATTCGATCTAGATTAATTCTCGTCGAAAAGGTTTGGAATGAATGTGTTCTTAGGAATTACTAGAAAAGATTCAGCATAGTCACTTCCGCATCCTAAAAATCGTGCTTTCTTACCATAGTTTATACTCTCTTGTCCAAATCATTCGGTGGCGCATTGCTCATATCTCGGCTTCGCTGAACCTTGTTGTCTTCTTTTGATTTTCTTCGGCCATGGCACCGCCCAGCATCCCGACTCACAGCAATCTTTCTCGAGGGAAGCCAGCCGGACCTCAACCTCGTCCTCCTCATTCAGCTGATAATAGTCAAGGGGGGCGCTATACCCGAACAAGCACCACATCATAGACCAAGTCCGCCAAGGCAGGATGTCCAATGGGGTGTTGGAGCTTCTCTGAACTCCAAACCACAGGTTGGTCCTATTCATGGCAAAGGGGTACTACTCTGAGCAACGTGTCCAATCCAGGGAGGAACGCGCCAGCCAACGCAGTCACACACATGGTGCCTTCCCAACCACACCCACACACAGAGCAGCTTCATCCATCGATGGCGAAAGTTTCAGCCTTGTCTAAGGCTCCTGCACGTATTTCTTTTAATGCCGGTACAGGAACACCTCCCAGTGTTGCTTCTATTCAGAAAGAATACCATCACAACTTCTTCGAAGGCGAACATACACTAAAAATATCAGGCAGACCACCACAATCCAGGGGGTGGCATTCCCAGAAAGGGGGCTAGGGGCTATTTTAGGGAGAAAGGGAGGTTGAAGGTTGTCATTGAATTTTTGATGGATGGGTATGGGGGTGGAGGAAGAGGAAGAGAACTGGGGTGGGTGGTCGGGGACTTATGATAGGGGACAGGAAAGAGCTTATACTAGGGAGGAAAGAATATGTGAGTTGGGAGGCAAGGGCTATGAGATATAGAGTTATTGGACCTAGAATGTCTTAGCTCGTTCGATAATAGTTGGAGAGACAAAACAGCAGGGTTTATCCTAAAGAGGCTCGGGTTCCGCGAACGGGTTTTGACTGTCAAACAACAGATAGGCACCTCATGTGCATGGAATTTCATGAAGTTTATTAAACGCTACGTACCAGAGTATCAACAGGTACTTCATCTCTTTGCTTTTGGGCATCTACCATTCCTTCAGTGTCAATCAATAGCTAGATATAGTAAAAGCCCACTGCTATGCAGTATCTACTATAACATCATTTGAATGAGAAGATGGCATCGCACTCTTTGGCCTTGAGGAGCCGATTGTTCGCGTAGTTGTCCCTCCCTCATCTCTGCTCTATCGCCGAACGGCTCCATGGCTGGCGGGCAAAGAGCGTAGGTGGTACATCGATAGAAACTTAGGAAGTCCAACATGCATCGCGAAATCAGGATAAGCACTTCTACATACTGTGTGATAGATGGATGGATTGGATGAGAGGCAAACCTATGCTATAGTGGTGGTATATACTGAATGCATACTACTAATGGAGGTGTGAGGTAGGTATTTATCGCCCAGTCTAGACCACTGGTCCAGACCAGGGAGCAATTCCCGGCAGGCAATCAAGTGGCACCCATCCCCGTTTCCGAAGTCTCGATGAGGGCTATGACGATAATAAGTGACGAATGGGCCATTTTCCGATCGTACGGTATCTACAGTACATAGGTGTCCTCGGCTCACACACCACACAGTCTCGCCCGAAGGATTCTCTTCTCGGTAGCAGTGTCTCGTAACGGGAAAGAGCAGGCTGCACGGTACAATACAATAAGTATATCCATAGACGCTTGAGGAGTCCTCGTTCTTTTGGCAACCAAATGACTGGAACCCGCCCCCCTCCCCTCTTCTGCAAAAGGAAAAAAACCGCTTCTCTTATGTAACCGGACAGTATTCCATTCTGCGGCTTGCAGGTAGGCGGGTAAGCAGCAGCGCAGGCAAGTACAAGTACCAAAATCCCGGCATATCATACGCGATAATAATCCATTTTGTGTTTGGTATGATTAATGCATCTTGCATAGAAGGAGGGACCACACACTGCCCTCGCGGGAATGAAGACAAAGGGCAACCCGCGGCCACCGTACGTATTATCGGTATCGCAATCAGCACCTAGGAGAGAAAACTCTGGCTGCTTACGAAGGAAGTATGTGATTATAATCCACTCTTGAGATGCAATGAGGAGCAGTTCCAGGATTATCGATGCTTTGTATACCGGCCCGCCTGCCTTTCTTTCTCTCCATCCGAAACGTCCGCTCTCTTCCGCTACTGCTGATGGATTAACTGAATGGCTGCCTACCCTGAAATCCCCTAGTCTTTTTCTTGCTTGCTTACTTCCTCCCGGAGAGTCGAGCTGCTATCGATATGTAGTGCAAGTCATCCATCAGAAGTTTCGTGTGATTCCGTCCTTAAATAGAGTCACTGATCATCGTTAGAAACGATTTCTTTGGACATCGAAATCGAGGAATCTGTATCTAGAGGTGGAGCGTCTGTCTAAAACATACATACAAGCGAGCTAGCTCCACACTATGTGTGGTGGAGACTGTCTATCTATGCACAGTATGGAGGTAGGATTGTCAAGCAATTGGGGGCCTCTCGTTTGTCAGCTTAGGGGATTGGATGGTAGGTTTCTTGGATCCAATAAAACTTCTATCCATGAAGACCCGCAGCTAGCTATTATCTATCGTCTGAAATATTCTGTAGTATCAGTAGGTTGCTCTCTCCCGGACGTCATCCGAGGTGATATACCAACCAACTAGATACATTGATGAGCAATGCTGAGATCTATTCTTCCTCCTATACATACTTACTTGCCCACCTGCGCACATGTGTTATTACCTAACTAGTTTTCGCCTTCTGTACATAGTACACACAATAGGATTGTGTAGTATCCAACGAGTTCCCTTAGCGTTGCCGCCAGTGGGTCTTGTCAGCCAGTTCGCTATGTAGGCGAGGTAGGCAACGAGGTGGCATGGGTGGGTGTTTGTCCGTGTGTTCGCGTTAGCTGGCGAGGCGCATCGCCTTGGATCTGGATTTAGGATGCATGGATTAGGGACACCACCCACACTACATACCTAGCATTCACGATGATTCATCTTGCTGACGAACAGTCGTAGGAGCTCGCCTCCCATCGGGCGAGGCTCCTTAGTGGGCAGATCTTGCTGCTCATAGGCAGCCGAGCTGAAGAGTTGGCGGGAGGATCGTAGGTTTTTTTGGGAATTGGGTGTGTCGTGTGGTGTCGCGTAAGCAGCCCGTCATCCCCTACAACCTGCCCAGCCAGCTAGAGTTTATATGTGATGAGAAATGCTGCTAGTAGTCGAGTAAGTGCCAATTAATCAATGTTCGCCCCAATGTGTTGTTTAGTCTGCAAAGCTACACTGCTGCGTTCTTTGTGAAGCGTGGCTAAGAAACCAGACTGATCTTGGGGTTGGTTGCTCTTCTTGTTAGTAGATCAACTAGTTAATCACCCGAGTTTTCCATCGTGGTGGTGATGGTGTGTGTGATATGTGCATCATCACTAGCGGAATATGGGTGTTCAAGATTTATGATGCAGTAGCCGCCCGCTTTCCACACAGTCGCTGCTATTTTTGCAAACCCTAATATCCACCGTTCTAGGTCGGCTCTAGGTATTTCACGAAATAATCGTCAGTTTTTCAATTTCACCATAGGCATCGGACCGTAGTGTCCAGGGCAAGCACACGCCATTCCCCTACGAAATCTGTGCGAGATGGAGCAAATACCATATTTTTCAACTCATGTATGTAGGCATGTCCGTATGCACAGACAGACACAGGACTCTTTTTTTTTTTTTTGCTTCTCTTCACGATGCAAGGTGGACGATGATGCACTGTGTACAAATGACACAATTACCTGCTTGTCTCGTACGGCCATCAGGCGGGGGAGCGCGTATAACATCTCTTTAGGGTATAGCGCCATTGTGCGAGTGGCTTTTAACCCCCTCCATTGATTTTAATGAAGGGCAAGACATTATTACGGTTTTCCCACAAATACTTTCTCATGCACGAAAACATCCATGGCCCGCCCACGGCCTCTTCCGCGGATGTCGAAAGGTTGGGTGGCGGCAGGCATGTAGGTATTCTCCGTTTGAAGTCTGTACTGTACATATAGATTCCATATCTAGAAATGTATATAGGACTGACAAGGTTTTGATAACTAAATGAATGCAAACTTCCTTGCATGTGATACTGAGACAGAATGTGTCAACCGAGCTGGACAGCTAAAAATTTCGACGAAACACTAAACTTCTAAGACCCTATATGTAAGAATGTCTCGGACTAGGGGAAGGGAGAGTGTTGCAGTGCAATAGTGCTAGAGCTTGGCAAGCTTGGTGTGGTGGCCCCGGTGATGATGGGCAGAGAAGCCGTCTTTGCGCACTCGTCTAATGCTAACCTTGCTGATGATCGGGGTTCATCGCGACGGATTGCGGAGCTGCACTGGCAATTTACCAGCGTTCCTATCCTTGGCGCTCGACGACACCCTTCAAGCCATCTATACAACCCCGCTGTATTAATTATGCCCCGCTTCGTGTAGCACCACTTTTGTCCGCACTGCGCCGTCCCAGTGTGGGTGGCTGCTTTTGCTGGCCCCGCCGTTCGTGGAGGTGGTGGCATAGCAGAGGAAATAGAGGAGGTTCGTTTCCCTCTTTGTTCGCGTGCCTTGGCTTCGTCGACCGGGGATTTGACTGGATGGATGTTTTTCCCTGATGGTTGGCACGAGGGGATGACGAGCATCTCCTGGCCAGGCGCTAAAAACCCACTTCCCCCCCCCCGCCCCCCCCAAAAAAAAAGGGTTGGTACCTACGTACATATGTATGTATGAATCGATCCAAGCAAAGCACGTAAAACGAACGTACCAAGCTATGACCATGGTTTGGCTCGTTGGTGTGCCAGGCATGTGAGGCTATTCCATCTACAGCTTCTTGCACGGAATATACTATATACAGTTAGGACCATGCTTTTTAAAAAGATGGGCCGTTCTCACATGGTGCTTCACAACAGGGTCTTGATGTGCTCATCCAAAAACAAGCTACCTACAGTACTAGCTGCCTTGGACGGACAGTTAGTTCACGATTATCCAACCAAGGGAGTCCAAGGAAAACGTTAATGGGCCCGTCATTATGGAACATGGTTCCCTTCATGATGGTTGATCGTGGTGGTTGAGGAGAAAATGCCCCGGCGCTGCACACCCTTCTTGAAGGGTATTCTGCTCCATCGTGATGACTTCATGGCATTTGTTAATTTCTATAGTTGGCGATCCTCCCAACTATTATTTACGCAACCACCACACCCATCATCACCGGCACTTTTGACTTTTCCTTGTTTTGCACCTGTGCGTAGTGTGCCGCGGGCAAAAACACTAGGGCAAGTCAATGTCAGCAGATCGCCTAACAAGACGCCCTTGGGCTTGTTTCTTCGCCCGGACCCGAGCACACATTCCGTAAAACTAGAATATGACGGACTGCGAACCCCAGCCAGAGCACCCTGCTAACAAATGTTATCAAATACCTAAGGCTGGGAGCTGCGGCGAAAGATACCCTGTGCCCAATATGAGTGGTCGACATCAATGCCATTACCCGAGAAGGCTGCTGACAGTGGATAAGACAGAGTGTATCATTCGTGGTTGACCGGTCTTTGAATTTGTGGAACTGTGATCACAAGGCTGGCGAATCGTGTTCCGTATTTGCTGCCGGTGGCGTCCTTCATCATGCATTCTTGCATTACGTCAGAGTAGCTGAGATGCGATCAGTTAGTTTGCGACTCGAGGGCTAGCGTGAGTTAGTGTAGGTATTGGCCCGACCTATCCGCAGTGTATCACCATAGAACTGGAGACTAAAGCTAGATTCATCGCCGCTCCCCGGTTTGAACGATGCACATGGCACATGCGATGCTGCATTGTGCTCCGAGCCTGGTTCTGAAGGTGTGAAGACGACTCATCCAAACACCGTATTCCTCCGATAGGGATGGATGGGAGCAGCGAGAGGGTCATGGCGAGCAACAGAGCCGCAACTGCATCAAAATCATGACTGGGCGATGAAGATGTACAAGCTCAAGTGCCCAGCCGGCATCATTACCATGCCACCTAGTTAGATCGCAGTCTGTCTAGCTAGCCTTGATGCCGGCGATCTATACTCGCCAGAACGTCGCCTCCGAGGTCAGCTTCAAGCCACATATTCCTTTTTGATACAAATCTTCATACATGGTGGAATGCGCCGCGGCGGGAGACGTTAGTCAAAGGGAAACGCAAAATAGCAGTGTGTTGTGTGTCCATCGGATGAAGACGGAAGAATGCCAGGCACACGAACGTACATATGTACAGCAAATGCACGACGCTGCGAGATGCACTCGTCACAGTGGCAAGAACCCACAGTACGGAATTCCCGGAGCCCAGTCGCTCGCACTGGAGGTAGGGCTGGCTGTTGTACGACACACGGCGTAGGCGGGCAAAAAGGTGCCGTGTGTAAGATATGACGAGACAGGAAAGAACCAGTAGGTGAAAATATGTGAGGTGTGGAAGGAATAGGAGCTTGTCGACTATGGGGTCACCTTCTTCCTCGCCGCTTCCTCCTGTTTCTCCTCCTCCTCAGTAAACCCTTGGTAGTGTGCAGGTGTGCGATAGAAAGATGGTGTGCAGGTAATTAGACACAAAGCAACTGCCGCACACATTGGCCTGAGTGCTGGTCACCTTGTTAGGACGCTTCCTTCTTGGGTATCTGATATTCCATGTGTCCCGGTACACATGAACTACACCGCACGGAGAAACAGCATGTTGAGGTGCTTAAGGATGGATGTCTTGAAGGGCTCGGAGGGGTCACACCCACCATCGGTTGGGGAGGTATCACAGCCGTCGTGCGACACCCCTACCGGCGGTGTGGCTTGCACCTTTGGTATAACCCACCATCTATCTCACAGTCTGCATCTCTTTTTAGTATTTCCTGTTGGTTTGATGCGTCGTTAGACGTCGTACCGCCAATGTCTCAACATTTTGGATGCCGAGGAACTTGGGTATGATCGATGCCGATCAAGGTGAGCAGTGGCTGATTTCCAAGACACCTCGACGAGAGGGTGGCAGCCACTCTCGAGCAAGGTGTGAGTGGGTGACGAGGTGTGGCTCGTATTTACCAACCACATGAGCCTCAATCAAACTGCCAAGGAACAGTGTGGACACAGTACTTCATTGAAGCACCTCGATTTTGCGTACGCATCTTGCCGCTGCATGTACCACGACCATGGGTGGGTGCACGAGATAGGAAATTGTTCTGGAATCTTTGTGATAGAAGCCCTTCCTTGTGGACAACGTGATCTGGCGTCTAGGTTTGGAATGAATTGGACTCAACTGTTCGTCGCGTGAAAAGTCCGAAAAATCTAGCTGAAAGGCTTTTCAAGTTTCGGGGCGATTTTGAGGCGCATAGCGGAGAAATGTCGGGATCATAGTTGGCATAAAGTACTACTAGTACTAGGCTTTGACCGCCCCATCATCTCGTGCTGGGAGGTGTCATTGTAGCTTCATACGGACCCTTTTCTCCTGACCGCCGACCTGTGCCAAAAGTTAAAACCCAAGGGAACCGCCGGGTGGTGTGCTGATTAGTCAGGTCCTGCTTGTTCAACGGTCGGCCGCCATCGGGCACGTCCAGAATCAGATGCGCCATAAACCCAGAGCCCAACTTTCATTTGGGCATACACCGCTCGATCTTGGGTTTCGTATACCGTACGCACAACACACAGTACACATCGGTGTGTGGTGTGTCGGTGTGAGATGATGTGCTTCGATTAGTTCAAGGCTGAATAGTTACCGTACATATTTAGACTGGCAATATAACAGTTCTATATCAAGCAGGTACAGCAGAGCTCAGGAGCTTTCATCGAGTTGCATGAATGGAACAGGCTCAAATGGCATATCTTCAAGATGATGTCTGCAAGCGAGAAGCGAGGGGCGCGAGGCGAGTTGAACCCGGCGAACGTATTTCATGTCGGGGAACGACCACCCAAGCCGTGCGTAACGGTCGTCATTGATTCCAGGCCACCTTCTCGTCACAGGCGACTGGCCGCATGCCGAGAATGAGGAGAATGAGAGTGAGACGGTGAGTACCGAATCGGTGGTTTTCCCCCTTGCCACATGCTCCTCGTCTCTGGCCATTGAGCGAATCATCGGGTGCGATTGCTTCTCCGCACTTTCCATCAATCAGCCATATAATTGCTTTTTTTGTAGTCCCTCCGGGGACAGGTACCGTCTCGAACAATGTCACCTACCTGGGAGAGGCGAATATATCGATGATGACTCTTGGTGGGACTTTATATGTCGAGACATTCAAGTTTCAATTGTCTAGACTCGAAATTCGAAGTTGAGACGACATATCAATCATGATCGCCACCTCGAAAGGCTTTTCGTGGCCAACGGAAATCGGAAATCGTGGTTCGATCAAAGCCATCAACTACAGTAGGGTGGCCTCATACGAAGACTACCGGTTTAGCAGCCATTAGGACTCGTTAGGAGCGCGGCTTGTGAGTGAGGTTGCAATATTGGCTCAATGTTGCTTGGCCGGGGCTACATCAACTCTTATCAGGTCCTACAGTGACGCTCGCGCTCGTTGCTGTCTGACAGAGTCTGCAAAGTGACGGGCCACCATACACGGAAGAATTTGATCCATCCACAACCACTGGTGAGTGATATTACAGGCAACAACCTTTCGAGAAGTTTGATTGGGATGTAGTATTCCAAAAAGCCTTCTCGTTGACGGGTATGTTTTCGGCATGCTCTCGTCAAATACTGCAGGTGTCCCAAGCTGGAAATATGACATATCAGATTCATGGCGGGGTTAGAGGAGGACCACTTGCTCTCAAATGTGAATTCCAAATAAGAACACTGGTCTTGGTGACTAGTGTGGATGATGGCTCCCGTGTCCCCATGTATGCCATGTTTTTCACATACTCACCAATGTAATGTAATCCGCCCGCAGTTTGTACAAATACAACAGCCATGCGTGAGAGCCCATAGGGCTGGTGGCAAGCATGCTGAGGACGGGACAGTATACAACACATAATTCTTCGCGTCCGAGCCGCTTGGTTTTGGATGGGACGAGACTCAAGAAACGGGGGATTGAAGAGTGGATGGGGCGCTTGCGGAATCTTCAGTTTGGAGGCAGGTGTGACCAGATATTGTGGCTCGAGAATGGATGTTTTCTGCAGCTACGCTAAACTAGATGCAAACGGGCTTCCGCTTTTTGGAGATGAGCACATACAAGGAGTGCATTGTGGTGCAAGAGCTAGCTCCACGAGGGCGGCTAAAGATAAATGAGGAGGAAGCAAAATAAAAAGAGACCAACTGGGGGAGGGAGCCTTTCCTATCCGCCCAGCATGTGCAGATCGCGGTCGGGATTGCATCTAAAGAGGCATTCTCTCCGGCCAAGGCGACGAGGGATACTCTTGCTCGTTATGGTTCTTGGGGGAGTAAGGCGAATATCCATGACACCGGCTAGTCTATGTGTAGGTTTAGATGTTGACGGTTCGAAGCCGCAATTATCGAAGATAGATGCTACTGTGTAGGTATTGTTCATAGCTAGCGGGATTCTGCATGGGCAATCTGAAAAGATGCCCATGATGTACTGATGGGAATCTGATTTGCGCTGTTTTGGATCTGTTTCTTTGGATGGAGAGCTCCGTGTGACCTACGCATTTTGATCCAATGCCTCTTTCCTAGCTCTTGGGCTCTTTTCTTTTCTCATCAACCGAGAGCCGCTAATCTATGAGGCCCACCGTTGCCTTCAACTCATGCACCCATGCGGGCCTAAACAATTCCAGGCCTTCAAGGGGCACGCGTGCAGGCGGCCAGCTGTGAAGCTATCGTATCAACCTGCCACCCTGCTATCACCGGAATCACTTGTGCTGGAAACCCCTGCTTTTGTAGGCACCTCGACGGGCGCACTTGCCCGGGTGCGAAGTTGTCTAGTCTGGTGGTATGTGAGTGTTAGCCTGGATTATTGCCCCGCTTCGTGAAGTTCACGCACACCTGAAGAAGGGAAGAGAAAGGTTCAGCTGCCCATAACAGCCAAACCAGATGCTATGCTCGTAGGGATGCAGAACATCACGCTCACCCATGAAAATCAATTTGAAGAAAAAAACGTTTATCATTCTCGGTCGTATGTCGATATCGGCACAGTGTGACGGAGATGTCCATTGCCGTGCCATCCCTGTGGGGTGCAGTACGTACCTCAACAGATCTAGCGATGGAAAGCATGGGCCACTATGGAGCTATGTGTATGCAGTCGTGTGCTAGCATCATCCATGAAGGGCGGCTAGCTCAAAAAGGGTAAGGCGTGAGAGGATGCAGAAAAGTCCAGATTCCTCTGCTCAATTCCCCTCCGCATCCCACCAGCGCCATTGACCATCAGTAAATGCCTATCATTACCACAGTATGTATTTTGTTCTTCGCCCAACCATTGATCTTCGAAATCCATTCTCGGTGATACAAAGCAGGCTAGGTATTGCTGGGCCAATATGATGCCATAGATAAAGAGGCTCTGCGCCGAAAGGATTTGTGGGGGAGCGGAGTAGAAACAATGTTGCCGATACTGCCTTGCATCCGAGTCCATTCAAGCATCGCGAAATGGGACTGATCTGCGTTTGGTAGGGAAAAAACGAGAACGGGGGCACGGGTGCGGCCCAACCCCAAAACCCAATTTATCGCGCTGTATGGATCCGTACGGACTCGGACGACAGCTTTTTGGTCGCCAATGCAGAGTTAATGGGAGAGGGGAACTGCACTGCACCACAGCGCCAACATCACTCGCTCGTCCTGCATGCATGTATGGCCGCCACTGCTCCATCTCGTTTCTTCTTTTCCCGTTCAATAACCATAGACAAGGCGGCACGAGACAGGCAGCAAGACAGTGTGCTAGCCTTTTGCAGAGTGCTCTACCATACTACCATCTACTCTTCCTTCTGAAACAGCCAGCAGTTTTTTCCCCAGGACTCGGAGGCACCCATTGGAATTCCTCCGCATTGAAACTTTCCATGTCCTCTAACATCTTGAGCTTCTTTGCCCGTCAGTCTGGTTACCTCCATGTCTTAGTTCTCACGATGTTTCCAAGTACGGCCCACTGTATGTGGCTATTGACTTATCCTCCATTGCACACGGGTCAACGGCGTCTTGTTCTACGGAACAACTGCCCCGCTCGTCTTTCAACACCACCCCTGTCATTCTACATCCAGACACAACACAACGCACAGTATACACCACCGAAGGAGTCTGATGGACGGCTCGATATCCTCGGGTATCTTCATCTAGAGGACGATGATGATGACATCGCCACCACCGTCAGCAGCTCACCGGCTGGGATTGCTGCTTAATCTTTTTTCCTCTGAGGTCCGAACTTTCGACACTAGATGAAACACCAAAAGTACCTCATGCTAGGTCGTATCAGCTTCCGGTATGCCGGACGGGGTCTTGGGAGTGCATGTTTCTGCATCATCCAAGTGGGGGATTGATTGAAAGGGTTTTCCGGTTGTTACTGGCTCTGTGCCATACAATTTTGGGTCAAAACGCAACACACACCGGAATGTTCCCTACTGCGTGATAGTGTTACTGTATGCATATCCCTCCAATACATGATGGCTTGGAAGCATACTGTGGTACAGTAGATTGAGATCCATACAGTGTCCTTGCAGCTTTAGGCAAAAACTGGCAAGCTGTCGTTGGTTCGGATGGGAATAGCGTAAACGGTCGGCTGCTTCACTGGCTCGTTCATATAGCAAACCTCAGGCCACTTGGCCGAGAATTCTCCTTCCCTAAGCATTCGCAGCTCTTTTTATCTCTGGGCATGTCCAACGTGTTCCTACAGCACAGCAATTCGCGGCCCGGCTCCATCGTTTCCAGCCGGGATCCAACTTCCCGCATCCCGGTCCACTCGAGCTGTTGTCTGGGGCGCTCCTTGATGAGCTGATAACAAATGGGTGCTGGACTGTTGTTCTCCGTGATGCCATCCCTAGCGTTGCAAGTACATATGTAGATAGTAATTCACACTCTCTGACTCTTCCTGCATGCCAATAACAGCTCGGGTATCACACGTGCTTTTCTAAACATTTGAGTGACAACCCAACTCGACCTGAAATGTTGAAATGAACTGCCTAAAATCCCGTGCAAAAATTTCCCTACAACGAGACATCCACACAACTCATACGGCTGACCTGCATCTCGATAAGTATTCCCAACCATGCTGTGTTGGGCCGTCTGATTGAGCCAAATCGAGCCATTCGATCCCAACAGCGCCGCTTCCGTAAGTGGTGGCCATGGCAAGGTGTCCCCTTTTGTTGAACATCAATTTGTATTTCTTTGAATTCACCAACCTTGATACAGCCGGTCTCGGGAGGCATGAGTTTATGTGCGACCTCCGGGCTCGGAGCAGCCTTGGTCGTCATAGACCTCGCTGTACCAAGGCTAGTCCGGCAATACCGAGATCCATCGTGAGAGAAACTACGCTACATTACGTTTCTGCACGCGTGCAACCGGCTTGCGGGCTTGCGGGGCGATGGCACAAAGAAAATGACGATCGCATTTCCCACCGCATCCGAAGTTAGAGGATAAAGTGAGGCTGCAACAGTAGGCGGATGCAGTGGGAACTTCATGGCTATCGCGATCGTCTCTGCCATAATACAAAGTCTTTTTCACCTGCTCTCATCCATCTCCATCATTTCCATGCCCAGAGAGTGACAATGGTTGGATACACGACGGTTGAAATCGAGGTACAAGATCAAGGAGCCAATCACAGGCAGGAGGTTCCCAAAGATAAGCATCCCTGACATGTATCTTTAAAGTGGATACTGGCTTTACTGGGCCTGGTCCAGAGCAGGGGTCTAGGGTCTTGGCGAAGACTGCCCCTCGCCGTGTTCAATCCTCTTTTTACTTGCGCCAAGATAGAGGGCTTTTAGAGAGTAGGGAAGGAAAGTACCTATGGGGCGAGTGGGCGCAGTGGGGCTATTCGACGTCAAGACTGCGAGCCAGTTGGTCTTGGCGACTTGGTCTCCGCTGGCCCAACTGACGCTAGCTTTGCGTTAGCCCCTCTTCCACAGTGCGCAGACCAAAAAAGAAGGGACACATCCCTGCCCTGTCCGTCCCGCAACTGTGTACATAGTACAACAATACTTGGCGGCTTTGGAACATGCGACAATAGGCGACGGTGTCAATATGGCCCACGCACGGCTGGCCGGCTTTGCATGTGTGTGTCCTTTCGTAGTAGAAATCCCGAGAAATGGAGACCAAAAAATCGCATTGACGTAAAGCCGTTCACACCGTACAGCACTGTCCTGACGAAGCGTCCTCGCACCACTCATCATCGCCATACAAGCCCCAAAAGCCCAAAGAAAACCCGTCTCCTCCCGCTCACTTTCTTCTATACTATTTACCTGTTCCACTTGGCTTCCTTTTTGCCTTTGGATCTTTTAAACCTTGTTGCTGATGATATTTTGTACGGAATCAACCTTCTCACGAATACACACACATATTTAAAGAACGAACATTGAATTTGTCGTCATCCGGTCTTGTCGGACAGACAGTGCTGTGTTATTCGAACACACGCAAAACTCAATTCAAATCTGCTACAGCCACTACACTCTGACTGCATCTGTCCGCAGAGGGCTTCGAACCCACCCGCGCACAACTCCTTCCTAACGAGTACCGCTCCTATTTGAACAGATTCCAAGGTTCTTTCCAAGGCTTCGTGGGAGAATGGCTTTCTAAACTTTGGAGCCCCTGCTCTCCTTCCTTGTCTAGAATTGGACATGTAGCCCGCCGAGGCACCTGTCCCGCTCACACAGCATGAACTCGCTATTGAGGTGCTTCGAATCTGAGTCTCAATACTACAACCTCCCATTTCGCAAACATGGATCCACATCATCAGTATACCCAACATCTACAACACCTACACCAGCCGCCGCAACCCCAACAACAACAGCACAACCACCAGCAGTGGCCGACCCACCACGCACAGCCCCACCTCCATACTGCCATCTCTTCTCATTTCCCTCACCGGACAGGTAACAACACTCCCGTCCAGTCTCCCGGCCTGTTCAGTCCTTCCCAGCAGAGGGCCGCCATGAGCTTCCCAGCAGGCCAACATGCCTCCTCCGATCCTTCAACCCCCGCCGAAGGCATCGGCAGCCCCTTTCTCCACCCCCTACAAAGCCACAAAGTCCGAGAGTATGTTGAATCCTTCCAAGACAATCGTCGACTTACTGCTATTCCTCTTTAGTACTGACGTGACATCTGCTGCTCTTTAGAACACATAGTGCTCTTGTCGAGAAAGACTCGGCAACGGGCCGTAAGGTTATTAACCAGTACGAGGTTATCGAAGAGATTGGACGTGGAGTCCACGGGAAGGTAAAACTGGCACGAGTACAGGATACTCACGACAACGTCGCCATCAAAATCATCCCACGATTCTCCAAGACAAGACGACTGGGAAAAGTCACAGCCAAATCCCCCGTTGACAAGACAAAGAAGGAAATCGCCATCCTCAAGAAAGTCCGCCATCCAAACGTAGTAGCCCTCCTCGAAGTGATCGACGATCCGGAACTTAAGAAGATATACATGGTTCTAGAGCACGTCGAGCTTGGAGAGGTAATATGGCGCAAGAAAGGATTGCCCCATATCTGCCAGTACGAGCGGCGTCGTATCGAGCGAGAGATGCGTGGCGAGGTCCCTACAGAGGAAGAGGAACAATACGAGGAACTTCTGGAGAGGAGGCAAGCAATTAAGGAACAGAAGCGTGCTAAGATGGCATCGAACAGTCAAGTTACCAACCTTGAGCACTGGAGTTTCGAATCTGGAGCGGCTCTCGATGACGACACCGATGCCGAGGGTCTCTCCCGATCAGCTAGTTTACGCTCCATTTCCGCTTGCGGCTCTGGCTCACGCTCCGCGTCCAGGACCCCGTCCCGTGTACACTCCTCCATCTCGTGTAGTGCGACCTCGCAGCCGATCGAAACCATTGAAGAAGGAACGACGACCGGACCAGCTCCCGCTGGTAACCCTGCCGAAGCTCTGGAGGGAACCATGTACGGTGCTTACACCGAAGATGCTATTATGAGGGCCCGTTCACCCAGCATGGCCGACTCGATCATCTCTCACATGTCCTCCATCGACTTCAATAATCCCCAAAGCCATGATGCATTCTCCGATGATTACTCGTACGTGCCTTGCTTCACTCTTGAGCAGGCGCGAGCCACTTTCCGAGATACTGTTTTGGGCCTTGAGTATCTCCACTACCAGGGTATCATCCATCGAGACATTAAGCCGGCAAACTTACTCTGCTCAAAAGACCGTCGCGTCAAGATCTCGGATTTTGGCGTCTCGTACTTTGGTCGACCAATCCGCGAGGGAGAACCTGACGATTTGGTCTCGGAATCCGAAGCCCACGACTTTGACGATGAGCTTGAACTTGCCAAAACAGTTGGCACCCCAGCATTCTTCGCCCCTGAACTCTGCTACACCGACCTAGATGCGCCTCCACCAAAGATATCAGAGCAAATCGATGTCTGGTCACTTGGTGTCACTCTATACTGTCTCATATTTGCACGGATCCCTTTCCTAGCTGAAGATGAATTCCAGATGTTCAGGAAAATTGCCACAGATGAGGTCTATGTTCCTCGGCGACGGCTGTGTCCCGTAGATCCTGCCACCTCACCGTCAGGAACATCTCTGTACAGGAGGGTCAACAGTGTTCCATACAGAGATGACAACGAGCTTGCGTACGAGGAAATTGATGATTTGCTCTACGACTTGCTGAAGCGCATGCTGGTCAAGAACCCCGAGAAGAGGATTCGCCTCCACGAAGTCAAGCGCCACCCTTGGGTAGTAATGGGCATTCCGGACCATGACCTACTCAAGTGGATTGACGAGACCGACCCTAGAAGGCAGGCTCAAGGCCAGAGAATCCAGGTCGACGAGAGGGATATGAGCTATGCTGTCATTCCTCTAACCTTGCTGGAGCGTGCCAAGTCTGCTGTAAAGAAGACGTACCACAAGGTCATGCACGGGAGAGTCGAAGGACCGTCCCGCCAACGAGCCACAAGCAGTGTTGCCAGCTCTGCTGGTGATAGCACCCCGCAGACTCCCCACCCTCGAGACCTTCGTCGACGAAGTATCAAGCCCGACGACTACTTTTCTTCTGCCAGAGACCCCTCTCAAGCCGCGGACCACCCTCTCTCCCAGAGCGAGACAGTCAGCCCCGAGGCGACGCCTACAGAGACTGTTATCCAGAGCTTTGAACCGGTAGGCGTTCAACCCAGACGCCACCCCGGTTTGGAGATCTCCACCGATTGTAACTCTAGATCAGATGCCACAGCAGATAGATCCACCTCAGCGTCGGCCATGTCTGCCAAAGCTTTTCAGAGACATGGCTACGCGCGCTCCATAACAAACGCCCTCCTGAGCTTGGCACCGAGCTTCCACGAATCCGAAGAGCAGCAGCAGGACGATCTTGAGCAGCGAACACAACCCCCATCCCCACAGTCAGACTCGCCTGGAGTAGATGCATTTGCAACTGTCCGAAAGGCTCGTGACACTCGTACCTCCCCCGACGATAACTCTCGTGCCCGTTCCGTGGACAGGGGCCTTTTCTACAGTGAGGACAAGCACACCGAACCTTGCCTGGCCTTGAGTACTGCCTTCGCCCCAGGGAGCTTGCAGTTTAGAAGACCGAGGCCCATGCGTTCTATCGAGCTGGGTAAAACAGCAACTGCCCAGCAGGCCCTTCCGTCCCCTCTTTTCTTCTCTCCTAGAGCGTTATCCGGCTATCATGGACACCCCAAGTCAGACCCCAATATGCACGATAGACAAGAACAGTTCTTGGATGGACGCCCGATGACTGCGCACCGAATCGAAGACATTCCCGAGGGGCAAATAGTGCAGTCTCACCACCATAACTTCTCTGCACCCGAGTCCTACACCACGATCACCGGTCTTGAATCTGCTCCATCATCTCGTCGCGAGTCGGATGATTCCAACAGCCACAGCGATTTTGACCAATCTCGCCGTGACACCGTCTCATCTGTGGAAGATGATGCAGTTTTTGACAATGCCTCACAGCCGACCCGCCAAAGCACCATTGGTACAGTCAAGTCATCTAGCACCAACTCGATCGGTGCCATGACATCCCCAATGACCAGCCCTACGGCCATGACTAGCCCAATCTGTGCACCCACCAAAGTGAATTCAGACTCGATGTTGGTTTTCCAGTCGGACCCTTCCCTTCCTGCTCTTCTCAGCGGCGCTAGCTCCGTGTCGGCTGATGCCGAGGGAGAGTTCCTCAAGAGGCCTGGAGTCGTTGACCAATCGGCAATGAGCGAGACGACAGACTCTCTCACCCCTCCCGCAATCATCAAGGAGAGATCCACAGGGTTCCCGCTCGACCAGGCTCTGGAATGCCATGGAATTCCCATGCATATGGACTCTCAACAGTCCCTTCGCAGGTCTATCATCTCGCCTAAGCTTCCGGTGCACCGGACTATTGGGGCTGATGATGGCGAGAGCGATAGTGAGAGCGACTCGGGCTTTCTCATGATGGGTAGCAAGGGCAAGAAGAAACACCACGCTAGGGAATATGGTACATCACGTATCTATGCTGCCCGCCGTCGAGACACCAACGCGAGCATTGGCAGCACAGAAACAGCCAAGAAGATTGGCCCCGATGGAGAATAAACTTTTCCAACACGAACGAGCACAAGCTCAAACACCACATGCATTCGGCGTTTTGCCACAGATACAGACATATCTCATTTACTCGAAAGACTATGCAACGAAGCATAAATCTCCCTCACGGAAGCGCTACTTGCTTGGCGACATGATATTGGTTTTGCGCCGCAGGCCTAGATCATTATTGTCCTGTACTTTTTTTCCATTCGCATGTGGAATCAGAATGGTTTCCGACACATTTCCCTAGTTACTCTTGTTGCTATTTTTCGTGGTCCCTTCCAGGCCATTTCATCAGGCGGTATCTTGTTTTCGGCTTCTGGCAACTGGAAAATTGTTCATCGCCACCAAAAAAAGGGAGGGACACTTGCTTCATTTAATCGGCGCCCAGTTTCATGTTGATTCATTTCATCCGTGCCAGCTCCTGCTTGGAGTGAATATGCACGTCTCCGTGCGGCGGCCCTCCTATGCAGTAGCCACGAGGCACTTTCTGTGCTCTGGCATCTCGTCTATTTCCTTGTTTACTTTTTTACGACATTTAATTTTATTCTGGCCGGGGGGGGGGCATTGGACAGCCGACGGACGGAAGAATGGATGGTTATGACGAATGATGATGCCCGCGCTGGCTATATAACGAATGGGCATGCGGGATGAACATATAAGGCGGGGCTTTTTTTACGAGTTGTGATACCTGCCTACTTATGAGGCACCTCTTCATGTGGGATTAACAACTTTGAGATTTGTTTGCAAGGGGCGAGGACTATCTGTTTGTAGAGAGAGAAAGAGAGAGGGAGAAGGAGCGGGAATCCTATAGTAGCGGCTGATTGTTCCTATGACGAGGAATAAAGAGGTTATACACATTTTTTGTGACCCCGGTTTGGGGGCAAGTTAGCACGAGATACCAGCATGGGACAGCTTTGTTGTAGTACAGAAGTGGGGAGTTAGGATCTGTAGCATTATCTATTTTATGGCGGGATCATGAGCGCCGCTAGCGTTAGGGACCATTCTCGGGGATGTAGGATTTAGGAGGATACGGTAATGGGGCCCTTGATGACGATGGCTCAAGCGCCGGAAAGCCCTTCGCTACGTATTAAACAGAAACAAAGAACGGCTTCTGGCCTTATTGGGTATGCAACTGTATACCCCTTCTGCACTCCCACAGGTTTCCAGCATTCCCATCCGTTGTTTCTGGCCCCTATTAATGATGCATTTTTATGTTTTGTAGTCCTAGGGATGCCCGTCCACGTAGTCACTTATTCATTAGTATTACCCGGGTCTGTTTTCCTTACTAGGGGCTTATTAGCGGTTCAAACTTTGATGGTTTTAAGGTCTATGCCTAGTACCTACGTCTATTGTACCAAGGTAGAGCCGTGCTTTTCAATTTTAATGAAGACTGGATATTGGTCTAGGTAGTATATCTATCTACAAACGTATGAACTGCTTGGCACGCCGGCCGGGGCTGAAATTAATATCTACAGTAGGCCCCACGCTTCTCATCATCACCACCACCACCACCCATTAATATCTGTGCCATTGCATCCTGATCACTAGTGGTAGGACAACCACTAATACCCGAAGTAGAAGACATAACCTTCATTCTCAAAAGGGCAGCAAGACTAGCGAGTCCCAAACCAAGCAATCCCAAGATGCTCAGTACCAGCCCAGCACCCATGCCCTCATTCCTCACATCCCCCCCCAACTCCTCAAACACCCCATCAAATCTCTCACCCATAGTCTCCCTTCCAAACCTCTTCTTAACTCTTTCCTTCCCCCTCTTGCCCATCTCCCTCAGCGCGGTCCTTCCTTCCTCGGTAGACCTTGACTCTACAACGGTTTGAAGGACCTTAGCCCACTCCCCCTCGTCGGCTTCCCTCCTCCATCCCACCTCCCCCTCGCCGGAAATAGTTTCCCTAGGTCCCCCCGAATCGGTCGCGAGCACGGGAACGCGCTTCAACATCGCTTCCAAGGGCACGATTCCAAAATGCTCGTTCTGGGGCGTGTACAGCAGGAGCGCAGCAGATGACAACAGGGCATCTTTCACCTTGTTGGGCACGGAGGGTAAGAAAATCACTTGAATCTCGTCTGGTATCCTCAGGGCGGTGGGAAGTGTCTTTGCCGTCGCGTGCGAGAGCCCCAAGCTCGTGGCCAAAGTCTCCAGCTCGTGGTGGTACTCCACGTTTTCCGCCACTCGGCTGTCGTGGCCTCCTGCTATCACCAGGCGCAGGCGGGATTTCTCGATCGCGGCTGCGGTGGCTGCTTTCGCGTCTTTTCCCGCTCCCAATAGTTTCCCAAACGCCTTGATGGCAAGGCCGACGTCCTTTTTCCGCTCGAAACGGTTGATACTCAGGAACACCGTCTTGTTCTCCCAGAGACTGACTTCCTCATCCACATGCCCTCTTTTATTGGTGCCATCGTCGTCGTCGTCGTCGTCGTCGTCGTCGCCATCTCCAACGTTGGTGTCCACACAAGGGTACACCACATCAAGCTGCTTCTTCTCCCTCCCAGCCAGCCGCGGCCAAGTCCGCGTAACAATTCCCTTCGTGAACTCGCTGTTCACCGCGATACCGTCCGCGAAGCCCATGCTCCACTCCTCGAGTGTGTCAAAGGGGATCCTGTACAGCCTCTTCACCAGGCTTTCCCTGCCCCTGGTGAGCAGGAGATCGGGGAAATGGCAGTAGAAGAATATGCTCGGTCGTGCTGGCGTCGGCGCTAATGTTTTACCCTCGCTCCCCTCCGCGGGTACCTCAAAGCCGTTAATAACCCTCCTAAGCAAGGGTAACCCCGCACTCAACTGATCGACGAAGAAATCCGTCGGTCGCAGCCCCCTCAGCTCCCCTGTCATCCATATAGACAGTATAAGATGTATTTGTCTCGCGATGGCGCAGAAAATCGCGAACCGGCCGAGTATCGAGGGCGGGAAGACGGTGTTTCCTCGGACGCGCACGTCCAGAGTGCCTACGTACGGTTCCAAACCAAGATTTCATTAGCCTCATAATCTCTTCTCCTCTTCCCTTTTTTTTTTTTTTTTTTTTCTTTTTTTAATTTTACTTTTCTTCCTTCTCTTCTCTCTCATCATTCCAGACTTTTGGGGGGGGGGCAGCGGGTGGTGCGGAGCAACAGGAATAATTAATACACATACCATCTCTCGCCTCTTCGAAGCAATGCGCTGGATCGCGATGGCTCGTGAAAACGACCACTTTGTGTTCCCTCTCCTGCAGGGAGACTGCTGCGTCAACCACCAGTCGTTCGGCCCCGCCGATCCCCAGGTCCGGGTGGAGGAAGACGATCGTTTTCTTCCTCCCCATGGTCGTTGTCGTGGCGGCAAGATTTGTTTTCGAGATGGGAATTTCACATGACGAGTGGCGCGGAACGTGATGTCGGAACGCGCTCTAACTCGGGCTAAGGAAGTCTGAGGAGGGAGGGAGGGTTAGGAGCGCATCCAAGAGGGTGACGTGGAGCAAAAGCACCTTGTGGGGGTGGTGGTCGTGGGGAGTTTTGAGGTTTGTGGAGGCAATTGAGCGCTTGGAACTGTGCATGCAGCCTTGCATACGCCAAGACCCCAGACCCGGTGTTAAGTAGAGTTGGCACTGTGATCCAGCACTGTCTATAATTCTTGAGGGTCAATTAATGAGTATACGACACCTCGAGCAGCGCAAGATGAGCGAGGCTCGATGATCTTTTGAAGCCTCAGGCCACGAAGGAATCTCTATCACATCCTCACTGTATCAACGATATAGGATATTTTGCCCCAATTCCAGTAGTATGTGTGCTGCTGGGTGTTGGCCGAACCGGCCAAACTGTCGGGCTGGCCGCCACGCGGTCCGACAGGGCAGCAGCCCCGCTGCCACACTATTTAAGGCCTCCCATAAAACTATAAATAGCAAAATAGATCACGCATCTCTGATTCACTTTCGTGAGTCCTTAGTTTCCGTGATGTTGCCAACACTGGGTCTTTATACAGATCTATATGTACAGATATCTAAAACATCAATCCTGTCACTACACTCGATGCATCAGATGCTCCAGTAACTAGTTTCAACATAGATTCCTCGTCGAAATCTCCATCTGCTACCTTGAGCAGAGCGTCGGCCTGCTTCATCCCTCGCTCGCGGCTCATAAAACGTAACACCGAAACGAGGTACTGCCGCTGTGTCGGCGACGCAAATTCCGAACTGGCCGCCGAAAAGAGAGGCCAAAGGTAAAACAACATGAGTGATATGCTGCCTTCCTCCCGCTCCTCCCAGCTGTCTTGAGTGTCCGGGCTCAAAGACCGCGACCGCCGCTCCATGTATTCCTTCACCTGCGCCTCGTGTGGCGGACGCCATCCAATAATCCAAGGACTCGAACCCGCTAGATGTTCTAGTGCCCTTTGAGCCGCTAAGGTTGCTGTCCGGTACTCTTCCGACTCGAGGTGCTGCCCATTCGGGTGTATTCTAGCCGTGCATCGTGAGAGTAGATGCGACACTGCCAGCGAAGCAGTTGCGGCGGCCACCATCTGCATAGCGAACGTCGGGTTCTCGAAAATGTAGATGTGTCCGAATAGCGGTAGGGGGTCAAACACTCCATCTTTCGGTGGCTTGTAGGTCAGAGGATCAATAAGATTCCCGTGTAGGTCGTGGGTCGGGGCTTTCCGTCGGTATATGGCCACGCCGTGAGTCTTCGGATCGGGTTCGTACTGGGCGGCGGAGTACGCCGCGAGGAGTTGCTGAGAGCGGTCTACGAACAACTTGACTTTATTCGCTGCGGATGCATTGAACAGCGCAATGTCGCCGAGAATGGACCGAGCTTCGCGTAGGTATCGGGCCATAACATCATCGCCCCTAACGTTACTCCCCGGTGATTTTCCATGCTTGGCAGCCTGGGTCGCAGCCTCGGCTTGTTTCCGAGCTTCCTCCTTGATATCCCGACTCCGAATAGGAATAGTCCCCCGCCGTTCCTTCCCTGGGTCCTTGTTGAACCAAGGCCTGCTCAGCCAGTTCTCCCAGATGCCATCACTGTGATTGTATACACCTGATGTGTGCATCATGGCATTTTTGCTCTGAACAGCCAAGCCCGAGTCGGTCAGCCGCTCAGCAATGAAGGAAGTTTACAAATCTACGGAGTGGTGAAACTTACCAACTCAAACCCCATTAACCTGATAAATTCAAGCCCTATAGGATCTTCAGCCATAGATCTCCCCCTAAACTTTGCTATCGTTGCTGCACCTTGGAGGTGGTGGTAATAGCCAGTGAGGTCCGAAGAGGTGAGAGACTCATAAAATGCCAGAGCCAACACTGATCCCATGGTGTCATTTCCCTGGGCTCCTGGGGTGGTCTGGATTGCTTGATTGACCGACTTTAAAGCTGATACGTAGTAGGCTTGAGCCTGGAGTCTCAGACTCCGACAGCTACGGCGGGTAGAAAAGGCAGCTAGGGCAGCAGCCGTCAAGCTCACTTGAAGACAACGGCTATCAGGGTGTTGGCTCAACATTTCTGCAAGAAAACCGTACGATTTTAGGGAGTTGCTGGCGTCGGGTATGGAGTTGAATGCGTGAACAAAGTAACACATGGCCTGCTCGTGCGTGGGAGTATGGAGATATCTTGGAAGCAGGACCGGCTCTCGGTATCTTGACATTGGCAGAACCTTATGCTCTGGATGGGTTGGACTTGAAACCCCGAAGCTAAAAAGTAGATCGCCGTCCTGTTCCGATTTGATTATTTGCGAGTAGCTAGGACCGGCAACAGACGGAGAAAGGCTTTCTGATTTCTGGTCACTGCTGCCAAACATTCGCGGTTCAAATTTCTTGATGGTGGTTGCTGTCATATCCTTGAATTGTAAGGTCTTTTCTTCCTTGTAGCCAGGGCATATTCGATTTGTTTTTTGGCATTTTAAGCTAGCCCAGCAAGAATCATTAGATGCTCGCTGGTGTGTAGGGTGAACGCGGATAGGGCGACTACTACTCACCACGCGGGTCTTGTCCCGTCACACTTGCACACATAAAAACGTCAATATCACAGGTCAATATCGCACCTATATGAGATGAGGAGGCATTGCAACAGACATACCTTTATCCTACGGGTGCGACACGTGTGGCATGCGCCACTCGAGGATGATTGTCTTCCAGAAAGCAACATGGCTGTCCAAGATTCAACTAGGAGAGCCCCTCTGAGAGGCTGTTTTGAGGTGGTCACCGGCTAAGCACGTTCCGCGATGGGTGCGGCTATGGCTTGGTACGACGCCGGAGCTGGGGCAAGGCTGGAGGAATGGACTTTTGGGGGAAAGAAAGAATAGACAAAGGGTCAAAGCACCGATCTGACGTTGCAGAACCAAGCCATTCAAACCAGATGCCACCCACCCACCCAGCTTTGATAACAAGATCCAGTGTTTTCAGTGTGATTTGAGGCACTCGATCGAGGTTGTGGAGCAAATAGTGTGGGAGAGTGCACGTTTTGGCAGTCGAAGCCCTGTGCTTACAAGTGGTGCAAAAGAGGGGTTGAATGCGCAATCAGAGCGGCCGCGAGAGGCGGAATTCGGGTGGAGGATGGGCAATATTGTTGGCTAACATCAGGGGCAAGGTACAGTGCGTGAGACAAAGATGGTGGAGAAGCAGGATGGACGTGGAAACAGAAGTTACCAGGGAAACTCGAATAAAAGAGCCCACGAGCCTGGTTGCGTGTTCCGGATGTTTTGTACTCTCCGAACGTCTCAACCACTCCCAGCAACTAGTGCCGGGCCCGCGAGCCAGGCACCGCCAGACGCAGGAGGAATGCAAAATGCCGTCGACAAGAAATCGGCTGGAAGTGCAGGCCGTTGGTTTGGCTGGATCCTTCAACTTGGATGCGACCGAGATGACAGCTGCAGGTATGTAAGTGCAAGAGGTGCAGTAGGTATGTACGATGGACCGACGCTAAGATGTGGATTGCCAACGAGCCACTGGCACGGCTTCCATACGGCGGAAGCTTGGCGGTCAACCCTCCAACCGGGGACCACGTTGCTGCCGCCTGCATCCCAGCAGGCAAAAACCCTGCCGGGCGGACTGCGACCGCGCATGAAGAATTTACATAAGTCGGCTTCGATTAGTGATTCCACAGCCACTGCCAGGCCAAAAAAAACCGGACAAACCTTCTTTATGATCCTTTCACTTTTGACTTGCTTTTTCCTGCCCGATGATTCTGATTCAACCTTATCCCGCACCTGTTCCTCTAAGGATGGATGGGATTGAAGACAATTAGTGGCACTCAGATCATTGCGACTCGCGCCGGACGGTAGTGGTGATGCTGCTGACAGCGGGGGAAGCTGCAGAACGCACGGTGATAATGACCCCATGGATATGTACTGTACTGTACATCATAATTGGCGAGCCAGTCATAACGCGAGAGCCGAGTGGGATACTTGGTCCAAATTCACTGGCTCTCCGTCCCGCAAGGTCTTGGATTCTATTCATCACGATAATACGAAAATAGGCTAGGGGGAAGTCCCTCAAACTGCGACCGATCCGTGCTCAGATCGGCGTCATTGCTAGGAACGCTAGCATCTCTCCGACCTGCATTCCTATCTGCCACTAATGAACTGGCCGCTGAGTAGTAAGACGAAGCTCCGACCGCATGTGAATAGGGCGGCGATCTCCTAGTGCTTCAGGTATGCACACGGGTCCGTGGTGAAAGCCTAGATCTGATTCTTGCCCTACCTAGGCAACTAAGGCACTCGACATCCTCTCCACTAGGTAGCACAAGCTACTGGAAGGAGTACCGGACGGTCTGTTTCTGCAGCTAATGGGGCTCCCTGGTCCTCCAGGATGTATATATACTACGCAGAGTAAATTATTTATTGCAACCAGCTCAGCTTAGCTCTGTGTATATCATCAGGCATTTATCAGATGGTATTACACCATGTTCCACGACAGAACACACTAGCACAACGAAGATTGAATGGAGCTATGAGATTGGCCACCCTTAGAAGACGGGTATCTCCATGAGCCGGGCCCTCGAAAAACCTGCATTGCTGGGTTATCACGCTGTAGCACTTGGTCAAGACCCAAGCTGAACGTCAGACACACCTGGAGGCAGCGCTGGTCTTTGCAAGAGTCGATACTGATGCTGCTAGTAGCGGTTGGTGGGGACGCAGATAGACCGTATTTTCTTTTCCTATGACATTAAGTCTTACGTATTGCAGTAGTCATCCTGCAGCTCACCCGATTTGGAGAAATAGCTAATCGACTTGGGACAACGCTTCTTTTCTCTACTGTAATCCTACATAGCAACATAGTAGTGGCTAGAAAAATAAAGAAATAGAGATATTTACTGCCAGCCTACCCCCGTGCAAGCTAGGAAGTTGGGGTAAGTGCCGATACCCTCCAGACCACCACGCAACTCGCTGCCTATTTGTAGCACGCCAATACATCAGCAAGCTTTCTATTGTGTGATAGTATCCGCGCAAGACGCGGAACGCTACCTCGAGAAAAAAAAATCTGAAAGATGAATTACGAAACAGGGCTGCAAGGCATTCCACCCATGCTTTTTATCATCAAATTAAGCGAAGCTACAGTGCTTCCTCTGTAGCAGAAAATGCAGATGAAGAATATCAAGGCCCGATTCAAACTCATACAAGCGCTAGAAGACAACACCGTGTCGGTATTAGCAACCAACTATGTATTTGTCGATAGTCAGCCATGCACATCAAGAATCCTACTAAATGTGGACAGCCGGAGAAGATAAAGTGGGTTTAGCACCCTTGTCCATGCGGGTGGAACAATCGTCCGCAGAAGATACATATTTAGACTCAAAACACCGACATACTGAGGGCTCTGTGCTGTGGGTGACTTTAAAGTGTATTGAGGGGAGAACACAACAAGATTCCAAAAATAGACCATTCGTTCTTCTCTACTCCTCAGCAAGTCATCGATAGGGATAGCGATTCGTTCGTCCTGCGACATCTAGTCCTACGGGAATATCCTCTAACTACTGCAGGGGCTGTCTCAATAGTACCACGACAGGCTGTGACGTTTGTTCACCTGCCTTGATGGATAAGTTGGAGCCTTGATCCAGTAGCAACGTGCATCTGTCACACAAAGATCTGACCGAGGGGACAGGCAGTGCCAACGGTCTGCAGAGGTATATCTGCGCAACGAAAGGGTAGAAAAATACATAGGGCCATGAAGGGTCCTTCCAGGATCCCGTGATCATAGTTCAATAGTTCAAGCTGCCAAAGTTTGACAGTTTGTGGGACTCGGGTCTGGGGCATATGACAATTGCCGTTCCCTGCGAGGGTGGGTCAGTGTGGTTGGCTTGGTGGGCAAGGTACATACCGTGACATATGTAGGGCAGGAACTCTGTGCGCAGCCGTTTCCGGCACACCACAACGGCACGGGAACCCAGGGACCCAACAGCCCGTTTCGGGGGCGCTCCTTCCCCATCCAGTGAACCAACCAACAGGCAACTTCAGGTGAAGTCGATGGTTTCTTCCGGCGGCTTTAGCAAAGTGTGTAAAATAATCCAACAAATCACCGATTAGCTTGTCCGAGTCTTCTATAATCCTACATGAAAATATCCAAACATCTTGGGACGGCCATCAAGGTGCTGGTCGATCTCACAGCCAATCTCCCCAACACCCGAAAAATCGAGCGCTGTACGGGAGCAGCTTTACTGCAAGGGACGAACGAACTCCTAGATATGAACAAATATAAATGTGCACCCGCTATCATTGGGCCACCCATGATGGCAGCAGCGGAATGCTGGGGTAAGTTAAAGGATGCACGGTTGTTAGCTATTGGATGGATGTCGGGAGCGGCCACCGAGTCCGGCCAACACTGGGCGTGCGGTTGGGCTTCCTTCTCCAAGACAAATCCATTTCCGGCACATTGCGCAAACTCACGGATCACATACTCTCGAAAATTATGACGCAGAGGGGCTATCAAGAGGTGTCTGGATGGATGTCGTGCTGACTATTGGCCGCGTTCCTGGTGACCATACTACGGGTGAGACATCCCCTGCGTGCTCCCCTCACGCCGCTCCCGTCTTTGCAGGCACGAGGCTGAGGCTCTTTGCCCTTCATACCACCTGCCTGTCCTTTGACCACACCTTTTCGAACCCGCGGTGGCACCACGAGAGTACCATTGTATGGAGCGCCGCCGGTGCCCCCTTCGCTTCTCCATCTTCGAGTGACCTTGGCCGAGTCCATTCCAACAACCAGTCTCTTCCAGCAGCTGCCGGTTTGCTACCAACTCCCATTAGTGTCTCTTTGTTCTCTCCTGCTGGTCTCCGAGCGGACCTTGACTTGGGATGCATCCTCCTTGCTCATCCGTTACCCCCCATTGCTCACTCTTGCTGCTCCCCTTTTTCTACATATCTTCCAACAGTCAAAGGTTGTTCCCCATGCGGACAAGTACTGCCCCAGCTGTCTCAATACAGAAGGGTCATTCTTTTCAAGAAAGTGTTGGCCCTACGCATCTTCTGATGCCCACCAGAAGCTGGCATGGCTGAAGGCTCTGCAAGCGGCTTCGGCATGTTGCCTCTTAAGCCATCCTATCGCTCCCAGAGAACCAACTCTTTTTTCTCTTTGATTTTCCTTGCTCTCCATTCCCTTTATATCCCTTCCAATCTGTCACACCTTGGCCGTCCAAACACCGGCTACGACATTGTTTCGAACCCTCCCGCCAGACAGGCCTCCTTGACCTTAATTATCAAGATCAAAGAAAATTACCCCTTCTGCTCTCGAGCCGACGCACCAACTACCGGAAGTCTCACGGCCATTGTTCTGGTCTCCTCATGGAAGTTTGGGGAGGTGGTGCCTTTGAATTCGCTTTACCCCTGGCAATTGGTTCCAACCCTAGACTCTTCCTTCTCTATCGCTTCATCCTCCAACCCAGACGATCCCTTCCCCGGCTGCCTCCTAAGCAGCCGCTGCGGAGATCTTTCGGCCCGGCCGGCAACTCTATTACATCTCGACGCTAGTTCCACACTCTTTAGCCCATCATGGTCCGTCGAATGTACTTTGAAGACAGCCCTGATGGTCCTAGAGTAGTACTAAGGCGCTCGAATACGACTGGCCATCGTCATTCGCACCACGATCGTCGAAAGCATCACCATCACCTAGCTGACGACATTGTCGACCATGTCAAGGATCATATCCCACACCTCCACCGACCGTGGCCTCACTACCATTCGGATAGCGAAAGTCTGGAGGTGCCTCGACGTCGGCGTCATCATCATCATCAGCCAGTCATCACATGGGAGGAATGGAAGACCCTTATCGAAAGAGAGAAGGCGTTTCGAAAGCAAGCTGAACAACTCCAACAAGACATCGGAGTGATAAAGGGTCAGCTAGAGGACCAGAAGGTTGCCAGCGCGGCCTTGGCACAAGACAACGCTGCCTTAGCCAACACTATCCGCAAGTTTCAAGATGCAAATCGTGAGTTTGCAAGAGAGAACGAGGCCCTTCGAAACCAAGTCGAGGCTGAACGGGGGCACGAACATGGACATCACCGCGAGCTACGGGCCCTCCAGAGGGAGGTGCAAATGCTCAAGTCGGAGCGGGTCGGTCTGCTAGATCATATAGCGCAGCTGAGGGAAGACCTCAAGCGTGGAGCCTCGTCGAGAATCGGGAAGCTTCTAGCCGAGATTGGCATCCTGAAGAAGGATTTGAGGGACGTGGTCGACGAGAAGAATGAGTGGAGAGAGAGGTACGAGAGACAGATATCGACA
The DNA here is from genome assembly GCA_022664585.2 of Zalerion maritima. Taxonomy (NCBI): domain Eukaryota; kingdom Fungi; phylum Ascomycota; class Sordariomycetes; order Lulworthiales; family Lulworthiaceae; genus Zalerion; species Zalerion maritima. The sequence goes on along the minus strand of JAKWBI020000200.1, from coordinate 1,897 downwards.
CAGAACGCGCTACGAGACCGAATTCAAGACATGCAATGCCGTATCAACAGGCTACAGGATGATGTGGACAAGTGTCGGAGGCGCCATGCTAGCACTTACTAGAGGCATATACAAGATCTAACACCCCTTCATGTGCCTCTTGTTAGCGGTGTCCTACGACAGATGCTGTACAGTTCACGACACTTACTTCGAGTGTCAACTGCGGTTTTATTCCTAGCTTTCAATGTAACCTCCAAACACTGGCTCAACCCGACATTTCAAGCTCCTCACTACAGCAACTTTCGAGGATTTCATGATCTCTCAACTTCGCGAAACTAGAGAAAGTGGACGATAGTTCATTTGGCCCCAGGCTTCACGAATTTCTAGCCTCGCATTCAAGAACCATCACGTGTAGCTTTGCCTTCAGCCACCTCTCATGCTCGCAGTTTGAACGGAGTATCTACGCTCATTTTGAATTTCTTCTTTCTTTTGTTTGCATACCGAATCATGACATCTCAGTTAAACGGATAGCAAGGCTGGAACGGATTGAAGCGGAACACTATTTAGAGGGAACACCCATGTATTAAGCCCAGTTTGCATTTTTGCTTGTCGCTTTTTACTCATACAAGTTTTTTAAGTCTGCTTTTGTGTACTTGGAATGGGGTTTCTCAAGTATGGTCAAGAAATGCCACTATTTTGTCTTTTTTTTTAATCATGTTTTACCATTCACAATCCTAGTCGTCCGGGTGAATTTGTGATGTCATCGGATTCGATTAGGGTAGTCAGGCGTTGAAGGTACTTTCTTGGTCAGAATGTTGGATGGGTATGCTAGTCTGCCTGTGTACGGGTCACGAGGTCAAGGGAGGGCAAGGCTATACTAGTAGACAGGTGGGAACACGGCGCACATGGGCTTACCTCGTGTTCTAAAGTCGATTGGGACTGCTACTTATTGCACACGAATCTCGTATTCTCGTCTTTTTTCATCCTTGTATCTCCAGTTTTTCTTCTTTTTGCAATTTGCAATTCTTGAATTGCCATGGAGATGCCACGTAGAGCAGCGTCTCGCAGTTGATACACACTGCGTCCCATTCTTACTGTAGTCTGAAGCACGTTTTGAATATTAGTCTGAACGAAGACGCGAAGCATCGTTCCTTTGCACACTGTTTATCCAGGTTGATTTGTGACAATGAGGCGATTCTTTCATCTAACAGCCGCCCAGCCGCGTACCGTCTGAAGATATGGAGGCTAGTCAAAGATATCACGACTCTTCGACTCCTCTTTCGGAGGAACACTGCCTCGTCAATAAAGATGAATGAGTGTCTTTTTTTTTTTTCCCCTCAAGTTTTTCTTTTCATGTTTAACACGGAGTAAAAACCATAAGCACTCCGTAAGAAACATATAATCCATCTTGTCAGCAAAGCCGCCTTTATCAACGAGCTTCCTCGGCGAGCAGTAGGCATTTAGTAGCCAAGGTAATGGCGATTTATCATGGCAAAAAAAAAAAAAAGAAAAAAAAAGAGAACCCTCACTGGTGGATTTTACATCCTAGTTTTACAATAGGTGTTTAGTCTGCATTGGCAGATGAGGCCAGCAGGCCCCCGGAACCCCATCTTGGACAGCGCCAACGACAACGACGCATTTGCGACGATATATAAACCAATATTTCGGGTGGCGGCCACACATACGCAGAATGTGTTTGTGCTGTTGGGCTTGGCATTGCCGCATTACTATTACACCCTCCTGTGCAATAACACGAAGAGAGAAAAGTCATGGGGTTTATATTCTAGCCTCATGTCTCATATCACATGTAACTAAGCCAACATTCATTTTTGCTCCCTTCTTCTCTTGGGGGGGGGGGGGGGGGGGGGGGGGGGGGGGGGGGGGGGGGGGGGGGGGGGGGGGGGGGGGGGGGGGGGGG